>PVKP010009265.1:0-69024 GCA_004027715.1 Plecturocebus donacophilus | reverse complement strand
TAGGAGCTGGGTCAGCACCTGGTCTAGGACCTGGGTCTGTACCTGGGTCAGGAGCTGGGTCAGTACCTGGGCCAGGAGCTGGGTCAGTACCTGGGCCAGGAGCTGTGTCGGCACCTGGTCTAGGACCTGGGTCTGTACCTGGGCCAGGAGCTGGGTCAGCACCTGGTCTAGGAGCTGGGTTGGCACCTGGGCCAGGATCTGGATCTGTACCTGGTCTAGGATCAGGGTCAGCACCTGGGCCAGGAGCTGGGTCAGTACCTGGTCTAGGAGCTGGGTCGGCACCTGGGCCAGGAGCTGGGTCAGTACCTGGTCTAGGAGCTGGGTCAGCACCTGGTCTAGGACCTGGGTCTGTACCTGGGCCAGGATCTGGATCTGTACCTGGTCTAGGATCTGGGTCGGCACCTGGGCCAGGAGCTGGGTCTACACCTGAGCCAGAGCTAGGGCCTGGGCTCAGACAGGGGTCTGGGACTGGGCCCAAACCCAGGGAGTCAACAGCAACCCCAGCACCAGCACCACAGCAGAAGACTCAAGCCAAACCCACAAAGGCCGCCAGGCAGAAGGTTCTGGTGACTGGAGGAGGAGGCTACCTGGGCTTCAGCCTGGGATCCCACCTGGCCAAGAGCGGCACTTCTGTCATTCTGCTTGACCGCCGCAGACCCCAGTGGGAACTGTCCCCGGAAACTGAGTTCATCCAGGTATGGGGACAAGGGTCTTAGTAGACTGGGGTGGTGGTGATGGTCAGGGGAGTGTTTGATGTGAAATCTGTGGTGTGGAGTTTAGGGGCAGAGACTCTGAAGCCAGACTGTTTGAGCTCCAGCTCTGGCGCCACCAACTGGGCAGCTGTGGTCACAGAAAGGGGACAATAATAACACTGACTTCACAGGGTCTCATTGGGAGTTGATGAGACGGTGCACATAAACCTAGCACAGCCTCTGTGACCTAGAGAGTGTGATGAATGAGAATGGGATGATGCCCACGGTGCCCTGGAGAATCCTTTAGTGAATCCTGCCCCACCAGCCTTTCCTGATGCTACAGAGGCTTGGCCTGGGCTGGGTCGGGGGCCAGCTCTGAGACCAGGCAAGGTGCAGACGTGTTATCTCTTGCCTTGGACTTGAACCCCCTGCCCTCATGTCTTTTTTCTCTGGTTCAGGCTGACGTCCGAGATGAAGAAGCCCTGTACCGTGCCTTCGAGGGGGTGGACTGTGTCTTCCACGTGGCTTCCTATGGAATGTCCGGGGCTGAGAAGGTGGGCTCCTCACACACAACACCTGCGGTTAGACAGAGTGGGGTTCCAGTCCTGGCTCTGTCCTCACACCCATCCATTCCCTCTCACGCTTCACCTACTGTAGGAAGGACTTGGGCTATTCCCAGCCTGTATCTTGCATCCATGAGACCAAATACCAATTTTGCCATTTTGGTTTGTTTTTGGTTTTTTTTTTTTTTTTGAGACAGAGTCTATCTTCTTCACCCAGGCTAAAGTGCAATGTCGTGATCTCGTATCACTGCAACTTCTGCCTCCCAGATTGAAGTGATTCTCCTGCCACGCCCTCCCCAGTAGCTGGGATTACAGGCATGTGCCACCACCGCTAGCTAATTTTTGTATTTTTAGTAGAGACAAGATTTCACCACATTGGCCAGGCTGGTCTCAAACTCCTGACCTCAAGTGATCCACCTGCCTCGGCCTCCCAAAGTGCTAGGATTACAGGCATGAGCCACCGTGCCCGGCCTGTTTTTGTTTTTTTGAGAAAGAGTCTCACTGTGTCACCCAGGCTAGAGTCCAGTGGCACAATCTCAGCTCACTGCAACTTCCACCTTCCAGGTTCAAATGATTCTCCTGCCTCAGCCTCCTGAGTAGCTGAGATTACAGGTACTACCAACATGCCCAGCTAATTTTTGTATTTTTAGTAGAGATGGGGTCTCACCATGTTGGCCAGGGTGGTCTCGAACTCCTGACCTCAGGTGATCCACCTGCCTTGGCCTCCCAAAGTGCTGGGATTACAAGCATGAGCCACTGCACCTGGCCCTAGTTCTGCCATTTTATAACTGTGTTACCTAGGGCAAGTTTACTTAACCTCACGGATCCTCTTTCATCATCTGGAAAGTGAGGACATTACTATTAGTAATATTACAGCCTCTTCAGAGAGTAATGTGATAGTATCCACCGAAACATACGTATACCCCTTGACTCAGAAATTACACTCACTTGTGCATTTGCAGCCTTGTTTTTAATAACAAAACACTAGAAATAACCCATCAGTTGAGGACTATTTAAATAAATTGTGTGTTTTTTGTTTTTGTTTTTTTGAGACAGAGTTTTGCTCTTGTTGCCAGACTGGAGTGCAGTGGTGCGATCTCGGCTCACCGCAACCTCTGCCTCCTGGGTTCAAGCATTCTCCTGCCTCAGCCTCCTGAGTAGCTGGAATTACAGGCACCCGCCACCATGCCCGGCTAATTTTGTATTTTTAGTAGAGATGGGGTTTCTCCATGTTGGTCAGGCTGGTCTTGAACTCCTGACCTCAGGTG
Source organism: Plecturocebus donacophilus (assembly GCA_004027715.1). Taxonomy (NCBI): domain Eukaryota; kingdom Metazoa; phylum Chordata; class Mammalia; order Primates; family Pitheciidae; genus Plecturocebus; species Plecturocebus donacophilus. Next base: position 66,501 of record PVKP010009265.1, on the reverse strand, counting down.
ATCCCCCAGCCTTGGCCTTCTAAAGCGCTGTGATTACAGTCATGAGCCACCCTGCCCAGCCTAATTAATTGTGTTTCACAGTGAAATTCTTTGCAGCCATTCAAAAGAAAGAACTGACTCAATGTGTGTAGATTAAAAAAAAAACAGTTTCCAAGGCACAAAGCAGTGTTTGGCATTCTCCTGTTTGTTTACAAAAAAAGCTAAAGAAACTGTTTATTTCTACACTCACACATGCTTACATGCTGATATTAACAAGCATAGATTATCTCTAGAAACACAGAAAATTTAATGGTGCCTGCCTTTAGGGTGGGAAAAGGAAGATTTGGAATCAGGAGTGGGAGGGAAACTTTTCACCATATACTCTTTTTGCTCTTTGAATTCTTTTTCATCTTGATTGTGTTGCCTATGAAACAAAAACAGCCACAACAAGAATAAATACAGAGTTGGGCATGGTGGCTCACACCTGTAATCCCAGCACTTTGGGAGGCCAAGGTAGGTGGATCACCTGAGGTCAGGAGTTTGAGACCAGCCTGGCCAACATGGTGAGACCCCTATCTCTATTTTAAAAATGTAAAAATAAATTTTGTTTATTTTTATTTATTTATTTGAGATGGAATTTCACTCTGTCACCCAGGCTGGAGTGCAGTGGTGTGATCTCGGCTCACTGCAGCCTCCGCTTCCCAGGTTCAAGCAATTCTCCTGCCTCAGCCTGCTGAGTAGCTGACATCACAGACACACACCACCACCCCTGGCTAATTTTTGTACCTTCAGTAGAGACAGGGTTTTGCCATGTTGCTCAGGCTGGTCTCAAATTCCTGACCTCAGGTTATCCACCCGCCTCAGCCTCCCAAAGTGCTGGGATTACAGGTGTAAGCTACCATGCCTGGCCAAAAATTCTTAAAAGAATAAATATAGGCTGGGCTCGGTGGCTCATGCCTGTAATCCCAGCACTTTGAGAGGCGAGGCAGGTGGATCATCTGAGGTCAGAAATTTGAGACCAGCCTGAGCAACATGGTGAAACCCTGTCTCTACTAAATACAAAAAAAATTAGCCAGGCATGGTGGCACATGCCTGTAACCCAGCTACTCGGGAGGCTGAGGCAGGAGAATCACTTGAACCTGGGAGGCAGCGATTGCAGTGAGCTGAGGTTGCACCACTGCTCTCCGGCCTGGGCAACAAGAGGGAAACTCCATCTCAAAAATAAAGAATAAATATAGCTAAAAAATAGGCATGGAGCTCACCTCCCTGATGTTAAGAGAATTAAATGAGATCGTGGATCAGGAAGCTCTCGCCCTGTCCCTGGCTCACAGGAGCCCTCATAGTGGCCTAGTTTTTGTTTTTCACACCCCAGCTCCCTCGTGAAGGCCCAGCCCGTATTACCATGTCCACCTTACAGATAGGGAAACTGACGCTTTGAGAGCAGGAAAATGACCCAACAGTTTCTGAGCCCCTCTTTTGTGCCAGGCACTGTTCCAGGTCCTCTCAAGTGTCTTATTAGGTCCTACCTGCCGCCCAGGGGAAGAGGTCAGCCCTCATTTCACAGATGAGGTTACTGAGGGCCAGATGTGGGGCCGAACCTCCCCTGGCAACCCAGGAAGAATGGTGGCAGAGCCAGGCACCCACACTCCTGGTGGGCCTTCAGGATCTCTGCTTCTGAGCTGAACATCCTGCTGCCCCACCCGTCCCACCTGACGCCAAGCTCAGCCCTCCAGCCTCAGCAAGAAGGCATGGGTAGCACCATTACTTTCTCACCTGTCTTGTCTTTTAGATGCAGAAAGAGCAGATTGAGTCTATAAATGTCGGAGGCACCAAACTAGTGATTGACGGTAGGTGCTCAGAGCCGGGTATGACCTGCTGTAGATCTCCCCCTCTCTCCCTTCTCCTGCTTCAGGCCTGACTCCCAGGGTGTATGGCTGGGAGGCAGAGATGGGACCCTCCAGCCATCAAAGGAAGGGCCTGTGGGCAGCACATCCTTTGTGCACTGCAGACCTGCCGAGGGCCCTGCATGGGTGTGTCAGTGTGGCCTTAGCATGTCTGGGAACATGGGGAACAGACTTACCTCTCAGGGCTTAGGGGCTGGAGAAAGAAAAGTTGCCAAAGCGAGTCTGGCGTGGTGGCTCACGCTTGTAATCCCAGCACCACCGGGGTAGATCACCTGAGGTCAGGAGTTCGAGACCAGCCTGGCCAACATGGTGAAACCCCACCTCTACTAAACATACAAAAAAATTAGCCAGGTGTGGTGGTAGATGCCTGTAGTCCCAACTACTTGGGAGGCTGAGGCAGAAGAATTGCTTGAATCTGAGAGGCAGAGGTTGCACTGAGCCAAGATCATGCCACTGCTCTCCAGCCTGAGTGACAAGAGCAAAACTGTCTCAAATAAATAAATAAATAAAATTTAAAAATAAATAAATAAGGCTGGGCATGGCGGCTCATGCCTGTAATCTCAGCAGTTTGGGAGGCTGAGGTGGGTGGATCACCTCAGGTCAGGGATTCGAGACCAGCCTGACCAACATGGAGAAACACCGTCTCTACTAAAAATACAAAAATTAGCTGGGTGTGGTGGCGCATGCCTGTAATCCCAGCTACTCAGGAGGCTGAGGCAGAAGAATCGTTTGAACACGGGAGGCAGAGCTTTTGGTGAGCTGAGATCACACCATTTCACTCCAGCCTGGGCAACAAGAGCAAAACTCCATCTCAATCAATCAATCAATGAAAAGTTGCTGAAGCACCAAAATTGAAGACCCATGTGTGGGCTGCCTGAGCACGTCCTGCCTGATCCTGTGTGTCTCTGATTCTAGAGATCTTTTTCCATGTCTCCATCCAGTGAGACCTTCCTCTGACCTATCTCTGGCAAGGTAGCTCAGGGTCCAAGCCACGTTGAAAAAGAATAAGGAGCAGGCCTGGTTCTCAGGGGCCCACGGAGCAGGAACTTGACCTGCACCCTCAGTTAAGGGCAGGAGACCCTTCCCTCCTGAACAACTCTAGATTCTGGGAGGGTCCTGGGGGACCAAGTTGTGTGTTGAAGACTTGGTGGAAATCTGCATGGCACCTCCTCAGCTGACTCCCTGCTCACACGTTTCCCGTGTGTGTGTCTCTGTCTTTGCACGTGTGTGTGTGTGTGTGTGTTTGTTGCCCTGTGCACCTGTCGCTGCAGTCTGTGTTCGCCGGCGGGTTCCGAGGCTCATCTATACCAGCACTGTCAACGTTGCATTTGGCGGGAAGCCCATAGAGCAGGGCAATGAGGACTCCGTGTCATATTTCCCATTGGACGAGGTACCTGTCTTCTAGGAGAGGTGGGTGGGGCCCACGGTCCTGGGACCCACAGCTCAGAGGGTAGGGATGGGTGGAAGCAGGGTGAATTTCACAACTCAGGATGTGTCCTAGCGGGAAGCGGCCCTCAAAACTGAGTGGCATCAGCACTCTCTTTTTTAGCTGGTCATACCTGCAAGGGCATTAAAATCAGACAGGCCTGGCCTTAGCCTCAACCTGGCCACATTCTACCCATGTGACCCTGTCCCTGAGCAAATCACTTAAGCCTTTTGAGCCTCTGTTTCTTTTTTTTCTTTCTTTCTTTTTTTTTTTTTTTTTTTTTGAGACATAGTCTTGCTCTGTCGCCAGGCAGGAGTGCAGTGGCACCATCTTGGCTCACTGCAACTTCCACCTCCCGGGTTCAAGCAATTCTCCTGCCTCAATCTCCCGAGTAGCTGGGACTACAGGTGCGTGCCACCACACCCAGCTAATTTTTGTATTTTTAGTAGAGATGGAGTTTCACCATGTTTGCCAGGCTGGTCTTAAACTCCTGGCCTCAAGCCATCTGCCCGCCTCGACCTCCCAAAGTGCTGGGGTTACAGGGGTTGTTTTTCCTGTTTGTTTGTTTTGAGACAAGGTCTTGCTTTGCTCTGTCACTCAGATTGGAGTGCAATGGCATGATCTCAACTCACTGCAGCCTCAACCTCCGTGGCTCAGGTGATCCTCCCACCTCAGCCTCTCCAGTAGCTGGGACTACAGGTGTCCGCCACCATGCCCAGCTAATTTTTGTATTTTTAGTGCAGACAGGGTTTCATTGTGTTGCCCAGGCTGGTCTCAAACTCCTGGGCTCAAGTGATCCTCCCTCCTGGGCTTCCCAGAGTGCTGGGATTATAGGTATGAACCACCACACCTGGAGAAGCCTCTGTTTCTTCATCCCAGCGTGATAACGCTATCGCCATGGGGCTGTGCAGGGCAGGAAATGAGATAACCAATGTGAAAATGCCATGTGAACACAAAACAGCCATGTGTAGGTAATTCATCCAGCACGTGTCCAGCATCAGCCTTGCAGGACAGGCGTCTGGGGCTGGCAGCAGCCTCCCTGAGTTGGGCTGCCCTGGTCATTGTTGCTGCTGTGAACCCAGTTCTCCTCTGCTCCTGTGGCTCTGGAAGGAGAGGCACTGTTCTCCCACCCAGGGGGAGAGAAGGGGCCATGGGGCTCAGGGCTTGGCCATATCCCAGTGGGATTCCGCAGGGAAGGTGCAGCCCTGGGGCTGGCCAGGCTGGGCAGGCATTGCCAGAAGCATTGCTGACCCTCTCTGGTGGTTCTGTTTTTCCTGGTGTCTGGCAGCACATAGACCACTATTCCCGAACCAAAGCCATCGCCGACCAACTGACCCTCATGGCCAATGGGACGCCTCTCCCAGGTGAGTATTGTGGGGCTCTGCTTATACCAAACATACCTGCCCACTGCTGCCTCCTTCAACATACACGTGTGATTCATGCTAACATGTGTCTGAGGCCCGCCTTCCTTCCAGAGGACAGTTTCCCAGGGCCTTGGCCGTTCGTCGTTCAGCACATTCTGAGCACCTGCTGTGTGCCTGTGCCCCACTGGGGATACAGCCCAGAAGAAGTCAGGCCCAGTGTCTGTCCTTACATAGTCAGATGGGGAAGCGACTTGAGCAAACCTAAGTCTAGCTCTCTTTTCTCCTGCACAGGAGTGAATCTAGTTTTAGGGGCCCTCTTTACACAAAAGAGTACCAAATGATGAGTGTGGAATGAATATGTAACACTTTGGAAGGGCCTTGCAAGGGAGAGGCCCAAAAGCTCAAGCTTCAATGACCTCCCAGAAAAGTCCACCTTGGCTGTCTTATGTATTTATTTGTTTGTTTTAGAGATAGGGTCTTCTGTGTTGCCCAGGCTGGAGTGGAATGGCACAATCATAGCTTACTGCAGCCTCAAACTCCTGGGCTTAAGTAATCCTCCTACCTCAGCCTCCCAAGTAGCTGGAACTGCAGGCGTGTACCACCACACCAGGCTTACTTTAAATTTTTTGTAGAGATGGGGTCTCACTATGTTGTCCAGGCTGGTCTTAAATTCCTGGCCTCAAGTGATCTTCTTGCCTCGGCCTCCCAAAGTGCTGGGATCACAGGCATGAGCCACCATGCCCAGCCCCATTCTTTATTCTACTTTTTCCTTTATTTTAATTTTATCTCTTCTTTTTTTCATGGACTCTCCTTCCACAGTTTGCATGCTAACTTTATATGCAAAGGTCTAATTAACTCTTCACAATACCCCTTTTAGGTAAAAACTTTAGGTATCCCTTGCTTTCTACACTACAGAGCCAAATTTATTCAGATAAATTTCATGCTATCCAGATTATCAGGAAAGTTGGATCAGTGTTGGCTCATGCCTGTAATCTCAGCACTTTGGGAAGCAGAGGTGGGTGGAATGCTTGAGTTCAGGAGTTCGAGACCAGTCTGGACAACATGGCAAAATCCTGTCTGTACAAAATATATAGATATAGATATAGATATAGATATATAGATATATTTATTGCCTTCTAAAATTCAGAAAGTAAAAAGAATCAGATAACTTGGTTTCCCTTCACTATCAAAACCATCTAAACTTGAGAGCCAAGTGGAGCCAAGTGGATTTGGAGAGTCGGAGGGCTTAAAAATTATAATCCTCGCTGGGCGCGGTGGCTCATGCCTGTAATCCCTACACTTTGGAAGGCTGAGGTGGATAGATCACAAGGTCAGGAGTTCAAGACCAATCTGGCCAATATGGTGAAACCCCATTTCTACTAAAAATATAAAAAAAATTAGCCAGTTTGGTGGTGCATGCCTGTAATCCCAGCTACTCTGGAGGCCAAGGCAGGAGAATTACTTGAACCCAGGAGGCAGAGGTTGCAGTGAGCCAATATCATGCCACTGTACTCCAACCTGGGTGATAGAGCAAGACTACATCTCAATAAAAAAAAATTGATAATTCTCAATGTACAGGTGAGAAAACTGAGACAGATGAATTGATTTCACTGAAGGTCATACTGCTATTAGGTGGTAGAGGTGGGATTTGAACCCCAGGAGAGTTTAACACTGGAGCCTGGGGCCTAATCATTGTGCAGCACTGTAGCCCCAGTTAAGCAGGTCCCTGAGCATTGGCTCTTTTCCCTAAAATCTTTCCCACCCCACTCCCCATCACCCTGGGCCAGTCAGGCCTGGACCCCTGATCTCAGTGGAACTATCCTGCTGTTTTCCCAGGGGTTCAATCTTGTGCAGTTGAATTCTTTCCTCTACCTGGGGCCTCTGCCGGCCAGCCCAGCAGCCTGTACTCTAGACACCTAATCCTCCAGCCAAGAATTATTTATATGAGCATCTGCAGCTTTCCATGGTCAGGAGAGTCATGGATACCCTGGCCCTCTGCGAAGTAGCTGTCTGATGCCCCACCTGCCAACGTCAGCTGCAACCCGACCTCCCCCCACTATGCCCAGGTGACCCAGAGTTTAAAATTAGCTGCAGGCTGTTTACAGGAAAGCTCACCCAATACCCGCCTTCCAGGAGTCCAGCTGCAGTCACCTGGGGTCATTTCCACTCCCTCCTATCCAAGCGGGTTCCTGAAACTGTTCTTCTGACTCAGCGCAGGGGTCCCTAGTCCTGAGAGCAGAATCCTGAGGCATGCAGATCCCAGCTCAGTGTTAATGCAGTTATGTCCTCCTGTCTTCTATCTCTGGGTGTGTTAGTATCCTGTGGCTGCCGTGACAAATTATGCCACCTAAACTTGATGGCTTAAAACAATAGAAATGGGCTGGACATGGTGACTGACGCCTGTAATACCAGCAATTTGGGAGGCCAAGACAGGAGGATTGCTTGAGCCCAGGAGTTCAAGACCAGCCCGGGCAACCTGGCAAAACCCCATCTCTACAAAAAATACAAAAATGACCTGGGTGTGGTGGTGCACGGCTGTACTCCCAGCTACTCAGGAGGCTGAGGTGGGACGATCACCTGAGCCCAGGGAGGTTAGGATAGCAGTGAGCTGTGAGCCTCCCTCGAAAACAAACAAACAAAAGACAATCATTTCTTCTCTCACAATCCTGGAGGCCAGAAGTCGGAAATCAATGTGTCAGCTGGGCTGCACTCTGAGAGGCTCAGGCAGGCTGCACTCCTGCCTTTTTTGTTTGTTTGTTTCTTTCTTTCAGATGGAGTCTCACTCTGTCACCCAGGCTGGAGTGCAGTGGCGTGATCTGGGCTCACTGCAACCTCTGCCTGGGTTCAAGCCATTCTCCTGCCTCAGCTTCCTGAGTAGCTGGGATTACATGCATGCACCACCATTCCCGGCTAATTTTTGTATTTTTAGTAGAGATGGGTTTCACCAGTTGGCCAGGCTGGTCTTGAACTCCTGACCCCAGGTGATCCACCCACCTTGACTTCCCAAAGTGCTGGGATTACAGGCGTTAGCCACCGTGCCTGGCCTGTACTCCTTCCTCGTCTCTTCTAGTTTCTGATGGCCCCAGGCATTCCTTGGTTTGTGGCTACATCGCTCCAGCCCCTGCAGTAGATATGAACGTTCCTAAGCCAAAGAAATTATAAATGTTCCAGGTATTAATAGATATGCTCATTACCCTGATTTGATCATTACACATTGTATTCATGTTGGGAAAAACCTTAGGTATCCCTTGCTTTCTAAACTTCACAGCCAAAACATCACACCTTACCCCGCAAATATCTACAATTATTATATGGCAATAAAAAAAATTTTTTTTAATCTTAAACATGAATTATGGCCAGGAGCGGTGGCTCACACCTGTAATCCCAACACTTTAGGAGGCCGAGGCAGGTGGATCACCTGAGGTCAGGAGTTCAAGGCCAGCCTGGCCAACATGGTGAAACTTCATCTCTACTAAAAATAGCCAGGTGTGGTGGTGGGCGCCTGTAATCCCAGCTACTCAGGAGGCTGAGGCAGGAGAGTTACTTGAACCTGGGAGACAGAGGTTGCAGTGAGCCAAGAGATCGCACCATTTCACTCCAGCCTGGGCAATAGAGTGAGACTCCGTCTCAAAAAAAAAAAAACATGAATTATTATAAACTGAAAATTTTGTAGGTGTTCTTTTATATATTTATATATATATATATGTAGTAGAAACTAAGTCTCACTATGTTGCCCAGGCTGGTCTCAAACTCCTGGGCTCAAGCAATCCTCCTGCCTTGGCCCCCTCAAATGCTGGGATTACAGGCATGAGCCACTGCTCCCAGCTAGTAGGTGTTCTTAAGACAAGATTGACATATGTCTGTGGCAGCCCTTCAGACTGTACCCCTAGATTGCCCCAGAAGAGACATGTTCACCCACTTCTGCCATTTGGGTTCCTCCAGTGGAGAATTTGGGAGGCCCCGGATGCAGCTCTGTCCAGGTCTGGGGAGCTCCGCTGGGTTAAAGCAGTGAAAGGGGGACAGAGCCCAGCTCTTGTGTGCAGCTCTAGTCTTTCCTTTCTCCATTGATTGGAAAGTGTAGCAGGCACTCCCACTTCCAAAGCACCCATTTTCCAGTGAGGAAACCAAGGCTAAGTGAGCTGAAAGGCGGCGTTTACTGTTTGCCTTACTGCTGAGAAGCAGGGGCATTAGGGGAAACGGTATGGATTTCGGGTCCCCATTTCAGTTCCACTGCGCTGAACTGTGTGACTGGAAGCAAATCACATGCCTTCTCTGAGCTGTGGTTCTTTTATCCATAGGCAGGGATTATAACAGCTCCGACCTTGGCGTGGCAGAACACCAGGAACATGGAAGGACCTCTCTGAGAGTCCTTGTCTCTTAGATATCTATTATATAGTCCTTATCTATACATAAGGACCTCTCCTGGTCCTTATCCAACTGATGATTAGAAAAAAGTTCAAGACCAGCCTGGCCAACATGGTGAAACCCTGTCTCTACTAAAAATACAAAAATTAGCAGGGCGTGGTGGTGGGCATCTATAATCCCAGCTACTCAGGAGGCTGAGGCAGGAGAATTGCTTGAACCCAGGAGGCAGAGGTTGCAGTGAGCCAAGATTGCACCACTGCACTGCAGCCTGGGTGGCAGAGTAAGACTCCGTATTTAAAAAAAGAAAAACAAAAAGAAAAAAAAAAAAAAGAGGGAACAAGAGCTATGTGTATCTGTAAAATGGACACAATGGTACTCTCAAGGAACGTCAAAGGAAATCACTCTGCCGAGTTCTTGATAAACAGACTGCCTGTGCAGATGTTTGCATCTGGCTCTTAACTCTGTGACTGCACTGTGAGGGCTGGGAGGCAGGAACCATTCACATTCTTCACAGGATCCAACCAGGGTTGGGAGCAGGGGGGTTGGAGGTGGGAGTGAGACTCTGAATAGTGTCTGTTGAATGACTAATTGACTAAGAGAATAACAAATTGAATGAGGAAGCCCCTGGGCCAGTCTCCCTCTCTAACCTGTCCAGGTAAGGACCAGGAGATAGAGGTGGCCTCTCTCTCCCTCTCCCTGTGGGCAGCTTCTCCCCTGACCCCTGACCACGCTTCCCTGTGTGCTAGGAGGAGGCACTCTTCGGACATGTGTGCTCCGGCCCCCAGGGATCTACGGCCCTGAAGAGCAGAGGCACCTGCCCCGCGTAGCGGTATGTCATCCTCACCTTCAGCACCCGAGTCAGAGAAGGATCCTGGCCGAGGTGCACGCTGGTCAGGCCCTCCCAGCCCATGGTCCCTGCATCAGTCTCCAGTCTAAGTGTCCCGAGCCTGGGACCCTCAGTTCTACAGGATGTCCCCACTGGTCCCCAGGCCCCTCAGAGCTCCTGGCAGGAACAGAGGTCTCAGAGTGTACCAGCCAAGCCAAGGCATGGGTAGAGGAGCCATAGAGCTGTGACCCCATAAAGGCAGAAGGGAGCCTGTTGCCCTCACTCCCATGGGGGCTCCCTGAAGCCTGGATGATTTCTCCCATGCTGGGAGCACAAGTGTCTTCATACAGAAAGCCTCTCTCTAAAGGCTTGCCAGAAATACAGGTGCCAGAAATATAACTACAAGAGGCTCTGGGCCTTGTCCTCAAATTTCTCAAGGAGACAGGCACTGCAGTCACAGCTTCAGTATGGGGAGTGCTGTGGAGAGATGAGCACAAGAAGATGGGCCTGGCAGGGGAAACCCAGGAGGGCTTCCTGGAGGAAGTGATGTCTGTGTTGTTGGAAAAGAGAAAGGAATTAACCAACGAAATGAGGTGGTAGAGAGAAGACAGGCCAAACAGAGGGGACAGCTTAGGGACAAACCTGGAAGTAAGAAAGATCATGATTGTTTTAGGAAGCAGCATGAGGTCCCTGTGGCTGGATTCAATCTGGGAGTGCAGGATCATGAGGAGCCAGAGTTATTAGTGGGGAGAAGTTCCAGTCTGCAGTTTCAAAACATTCCTCTGCTTGGCTATATGTATTTTTGTGACAGTCAGGGTCTCACTCTATCACCCAGGCAAGAGTGCAATGGTGCGATCACGGCTCACTGCAGCCTCCACATCCTGGACTCAAGCGATCCTCCTGCCTTCCAAGTAGCGGTGACTATAAGTGTGCACAACCATGCCTGATTGACCGTTTTTATTTTTGGTGGAGATAGAGTCTCATGTTGCCCAAGCTGGGTCTCAATCTCCTGGCCTCAACCAATCCTCCTGCCTTAGCCTCCCAAGTTGCTGGGATGACAGGCGTGAGCCACTGCACCCAGCAATTTATTATTTTTTTAGTTAACTGGGTTCTTAAGGGATGTGGTCAACCCTAGTGACTCTCTTCCCATTCATTTATTCATTCATTCAAAAAATACAGATCAGTGAGCAAAACATGATTCCTGTCCTTGTGGGGTTTATCTTCTCACATGAAGAGATAGATAATAAACAATGAACATGTTAAGTTGTCAGGTATGTTCAGGCCAGACGCGGTGGCTCACGCCTGTAATCCCAGCACTTTGAGAGGCCAAGACAGTGGATCACTTGAGGTCAGGAGTTTGAGACCAGCCTGGCCAACATGGTGAAACCCTGTATCTACTGAAAATACAAAATTTAGCCAAGCATGGTGGCATGCAACTGTAATTCCAGCTACTCAGGAGGCTGAGGCAGAAGAATTGCATGAACTCAGGGGGCGGAGGTTGCAGTGACCAAGATCTCACCACTGTACTCCAGCCTGGGCGACAGAGCAAGACTCCATCTCAAAAAGAAAAAAAAAAGAAAAGAAATCAAAGAATCTGCCTGGCTGGGCAGAGAACAGACTACAGGGGCTGAGGGTGGACAGAGAGGGACCAGTTAGGAAGCAACTGTATGTCCAGGTGAGAAGGGGGTGGCTGTCAGAGTGGCAAGAAGCAGTCAGATTCTGGACAGATTTTAACAGTTGAGCCAATTGGATTTGCAGGTGGGTTGGACATGGCATATAAGACAAATGAGAGTCAAAGGTGGCTTTAGAGTTTTAGCCCGAGCAGCACAGTGAACTGGCCGGTCCACTGGGAAGGGAGGGAGGCGTGGGGTGGAAAGAACAGTCAGATGCTTGCTCCAGGAGCTGGTGAGTTTGAGTTGTCCTGTTGGACAACCTGCTGTTGATCTCCAGAGGTCATCGGATACATGAACCTGGAACAGAGGGGCCTGGCCTGGAGCTAGAGCCTGGGGAGCCATCAGCATCTAGATGGAATGTAAAGCCACTCCGGGCGCAAGCCTATGTTCACCACCCACCCCTCTCCGCCAGGGCCATATCAAGAAGAGGCTGTTCATGTTCCGATTTGGGGACCGCAAGGCACAGATGAACTGGGTCCATGTGCACAATCTGGTGCAGGCACACGTGCTGGCAGCCAAAGCCCTCACCGTGGCCAAGGGCTACGTGGCTGTGAGTCCCCTGTGATGCCCCCAACCACCTTCCCCGCAGGGCTGAAGGCAGGGCGCCCCATCCCTAGAGGATTCCTGGATGATACACAAGATTTCCCCCAAACTTCAGATGGCTGGTGGGACTCTCAGCCCAGGGAAGCTGGGGGGAAGAAGATAGGTGGGGTGTGGAATTCCTTATACAGCGTCTTTAGCTCTTCTCTATGACCATGTGAGGTTGGCGTTGTTTATCCCAGAATAACAGTTGACAAATTCTAAGCCTCCACACTTAATATCTCATTTAATCTTCACAACAGTTCAAGAGGGAGATCCCAATATTAACCTCCCATTTCTCAGATGAAGAAACTGAAGTACAGAGAGGTTGGGCAACTCCATGGAGGTCACACAGCTAGTCAGTGTGGGCATCCTGGAATTCACGGGGAATAGCTCCAGCATGTCCTCAGGTCTTGGGGCTGCTCCAGAGAACTCAGGGTTGGAGCAGCTGCCGAGAGCCATTTGGAAGGGTGGGGCCAGGCTGCTGGAGCGAAGGCTGACCGTCCCCTCCCACATGTCCCCTTCAGAGTGGGCAGGCGTACTACATCAACGATGGGGAAAGCGTCAACCTCTTTGAGTGGATGGCCCCACTGGTAGGTGCCCAGATGCCCCCCACCCTGAATGATCATTCTGGGATCCCTGACATTCTCTTCCTTTTTCAAAAAATTTGTTTTTATTTTTTTGAGATGAAGTTTCGCTCTTGTCACCCAGGCTGGGGTGCAGTGGCACAACCTCGGCTCACTGCACCTCCGACTCCCGGGTTCAAACAGTTCTTGCGCCTCAGCCTCCTGAGTAGCTGGGATTACAGGTGCATGCCACCACATCCAGCTCATTTTTGTATTTTTAGTAGAGATGGGGTTTCATCGTGTTGGTCAGGCTAGTCTAGAACACCTGACCTCAAGTGATCCAGCCACCTCGGCCTCCCAGAGTGCTGGGATTACAGGCGTGAGCCACCGCGCCCGGGCTTTGGCCTTCTCTTCCTGTCCTTTTCTATTTCTAAAAGGCCAGAAAATTTCACGTTAAAAACCAACCAACTCTTTGCCCCGTGAGGTGGCTCACATCTGTAATCCCAGCACTTTGGGAGGCTAACACAGGAGGATCGTTTGAGACCAGCCTGGGCAACAAAGTGAGAACCTGTCTCTGCAAAAATAAAAATTCAATTAGGTGGATGTGGTGGTGGCGCACCTGTGGTCCCAGCTACTTGGGCAGCTGAGGTGGGAGGATTTCTTGAGCCCAGGAGTTGAAAGCTGCAGTGAGCCAAGATTGTACCACTGCACTCGAGCCTGGGTAACAGAACGAGACCCTATCTCTAAAAATCAATTTTTTAAAGAACAGCTCTGGCAGTAGTGTTCACTGGGCAACACTGGAACTGGCTGGAGCCCTTGAGGGGCGCCATGTGCTCCTCAGTTACCTGCAATTCTCTTCCACCCTGCTTCCAGTCGTTTTTGGTTTGTTTGTTTGTTTGTTTGTTTGAGATGGAGTTTCACCCTTGTTGCCCCAGCTGGAGTGCAATGGCTCAATCATAGCTCAGCACAACCTCTGCCTCCCAGAGAATCTGCAAGCCATTCTCCTGCCTCAGCCTTCCGAGTAGCTGGGATCACAGGCATGAACCACCATGCCCCACTAATTTTGTATTTTTAGTACAGATGGGGTTTCACCATGTTGGTCAGGCTGGTCTTGAAATCCCAACTTCAGGTGATCCACCCGCCCTGGCCTCCCAAAGTGCTGGGATTACAGGCGTAAGCCACCGCACCCAGCACGCTTTTTTTTTTTTTTTTTTTTTTTGAGATAGTCTCACTCTGTCACCCAGGCTGTAGTGCAGTGGCACAATCTCGGCTCACTGCAACCTCCACCTCCCAGGTTCAAGCAATTCTCCTTCCTCAGCCTCCTGAGTAGCTGCGATTACAGGTGTGCGCCACCCTTCCTGGCTAATTTGTATTTTTAGTGGAGACAGGGTTTCACCATGTTGGCCAGGCTGGTCTCGATGCTTCCAGATTTATGTTGGCTTCTCCCCTGTGGAGGTTTGCTTGTGAACCACCTGTTATGTGTTGAGGCTCCGAAAGAGGTATGTGGAAGAGAAAAAGCACAAGGGAGGTGGTGTTTTGTCTTTGGGGGCTCCCCACACGGCAGCCCAGGAACTCTGGCATCCTCTCTGAGCAGCCCAGACTCCTAGCAGCCAGGCCTGCCTGGAAGGGCTAGACCAGAAAGCCCAGGCTAGAAAACAGTTTTTCTCCTGACCTGGAGAATTTTTATGCCAGTGAAGGGCTCACTTTATCCCACGCCAGCCCATTCTGCTGCATCTCCTACCGCCCTCCACACACATGCTGTGTTGTTGTTGTTGTTTTCTCTTTAAAACAGGAAAGTCAATTCTGGAAAAAATCAGATTCTACGTAAGTGCCTTGGAGTGTCTCAGATATAGACGATGTAGGTGATAATTAAATGATGTGAAAAATCCTAAGTTAGAAGGCTGCCTGGCAGGTGTAACGGCTCATGCCTGTAATCCCAGCACTTTGGGACGCTGAGACGGCAGGATTGCCTGAGACCGGGAGTTCAAGACCAGCCTGGGCAACATAGTGAGACCCTGATCTCTGCAAAACACTTTTTTTAAAAAACTATCTCATGCTTTCAATTCCTCCTTGGGTTTTCTGAGTCGAGGTGTGGATTTCGTTTCAAGACTGGTACAGGCTTGGGGTTGGCTGCAGGGTCTGCCCCCTGGGGTGGGTGGTGGGGAGACCTCTGCTGGCCCCCAGTAGAGGGAGCACATGGCTTTTCCACACCAGCCCCTCAACAACCTGTTCTCACCCCACGTCATGTTTTTTTGCAGTTTGAGAAGCTGGGGTACAGCCAGCCCTGGATCCAGGTGCCTACTTCCTGGGTCTACCTGACAGGTAAGAAAAGGAGTGTGGGTAGTAAAGCCCTCTGTGTCCCAGGTGTACCTTGCATAGCCTTAATTGAAACTTAGGGCCAGGCGCCGTGGCTAACGCCTGTAAAGCTAGCACTTTGGGAGGCCAAGGCAGGAGGATCACCTGAGATCGGGAATTCCAGACCAGCCTGCCCAACACAGTAAAACCCTGTCTCCACCAAAAGTACAAAAATCAGCTGGGTGTGGTGGCACATTCCTGTAATCCCAGCTCCTTGGGAGGCTGAGGCAGGAGAATTGCCTGAACCCAGGAGGTGGAGGTTGCAGTGAGCAGAGATTGCACCACTGCACTCCAACCTGGGCGATGATCTCAAAATTTAAAAAAAGAAAAGAAAAAAAACTCAGGGCCAGGACTAGGATGAGGACATTGAGGCACTGTGGGTGCAAAATTTAAGGAGGTCAAGCAGCAACTCCAAGCCTGGTTTTGCACTTGCCTGGTGCTGGGAGCAAGTGCCTCCTTAAATTCCACATCCGAGTCCCATCTTTTCCCACCTGCAAGGCAGCTATAATGGGCCCATTGTAAAGATGAGGTGGCTGAGGCTCTGAGAGGTTAGCGACTTGCTCAAGGTGCCACAGTAAGAAAGTGGGAGAGCAGAATTCACACCTGGGCTTGGTGGGCTCCTCGTGGCGCTGCTGGAAGGTCTCATGCCAGTCAGGAGGACAGGGAGCCCTGGGGCTGTTCTGTCCCCCAAGGTCACCTGAAGTTAGCGCTGCTTTAGAACAGAGATTCCATTTTGATCCTAGATTCTCCTCCTGTCCCTGAAGGTCAATCTCTGCTCCTACTTCCAACCCTGACAGTGCATCCTGGCTGCTGCCCTTCCCTCTGTCCCCAGCACCCATCCACTGGCCTCCTCCCAGCTGGAAGGCAGAGCAGGCTTCAGACATGGAATGACCAGCCTAAGCGGACGGTAGCCCTCCAACCCAAATAGCTGTGTTCCAGAGATGCCTGTTGTATTTTAAATGCATCGAGTGGCTTGCCATTAAAAGCAGGGGCTTGCAAATTTGTGTTCACCAGGGTACACGTGCAGGGCAACTTCTCACGTGCTGCACTGTCACAGTGATTGGCACTCCTGGCCTTGAGCCACGGCTGGGGGCACTTGGAGAGGATTGTAAAT
Organism: Plecturocebus donacophilus; assembly: GCA_004027715.1. Taxonomy (NCBI): domain Eukaryota; kingdom Metazoa; phylum Chordata; class Mammalia; order Primates; family Pitheciidae; genus Plecturocebus; species Plecturocebus donacophilus. The sequence continues at coordinate 50,350 of PVKP010009265.1, read as the reverse complement.
GCGTTCCCAGTTCCCAGTGGGCTAAAAGTAACTCAGTGCTCCTCAACCTGGGTTGCACTTTACAGTCACCTGGGAGCTTTTAAAACAGAGAAATGTCTCAGCCCACCACTGACCAATTAAATTGAGATCAGGAGGGAGGAAGCAGGAGGGAAGTGTCAGTATTTTTTATTTTTTTAGAGTCAGGGTATTGCACTGCCGCCCAGGCTGGACTGCAGTGGCATGATCAGAGCTCACTGCAGACCCAACCTCCTGGCCTCAAGCAATCCTCTGCCTCAGCCTCACAAGCCTCTAGGACTACAGGCTCCTTCTGATAGACCCAGCTAATTTTTATACTTTAGTAGAGATGGGGGTCTTGCTATATTATCCCGACTGGTATAGAACTCCTGGACTGAAGCAATCCTCCCACTTCAGCCTCCAGAGTAGTGGAGATAACAGGCATGCACCTCTGTGCCTGGCTATTTTTTAAAAATTTTTAGAGATGGGGGAGGGTCTCACTTTGTTGCCTAGGCTGGTCTTGAACTCCTGCCTTCAAGATCTCCTCCCTCCTCAGTCTCCCATACTGGGATTACAGGGATGAACCACCACATCTGGCTCTTACCAGTATTTTTTTTTTTAATAAAATAGGTAGATCATGATAGACCAGAAACCAGTATTTTTTTTTAAACTGGTCCCACGTGCAGCCCAGTTTGAGGACTGTTACTCCAACCTCCTTCTCTCCTATTCTAGAGAGCACATTGGAGTAGAAGTGAGATAGATTATTATGTGAATAACTTTGAATCTGCTCAGATTTTTTTAAAGCTTCAGTCCTTTAATTTTGTATTTTATTTTATTTGAGACAGAGTCTTGCTGTGTCACCCAGGCTAAAGTGCAGTGGCATGATCTCGGCTCACTGCAGTCTCCGACTCCCGGGTTCAAGTGATTCTCCTGTCAGCTTCCCAAGTAGCTGGGACTACAGGCACGTGCCACCACGCCTGGCTAATTTTTGAATTTTTAGTAGAGATGAGGTTTCACTATGTTGGCCAGGCTGGTCTTGAACTCCTGACCTCATGATCCACTCACCTCAGCCTCCCAAAGTGCTGGGATTACAGGCATGAGCCACCGCACCTGGCTTTTTTTTCTTTTTGCGATAGAGTCTCATTCTGTTGCCCAGGCTGGAGTGCAGTGGTGCAGCCTTGGCTCACTGCAACCTCCGCCTCCCGGGTACAAGCGATTCTCCTGCCTCAGCCTCCCCAGTAGCTGGGATCACAGGTGTCCACCACCACGCCCGGCTAATTTTTGTATTTTTAGTAGAGGCGGGGTTTCACCATGTTGGCCAGGCTGGTCGCAAACTCCTGATTTCAGGCAATCCACCCACCTCGGTCTCCCAAAGTGCTAGAATTATAGGCCTGAGCCACTGCACCCAGCCCAGTCCTTTAATATTAAAAACAAGTTACTTGTGACTTATTTCACAGCTAAACAAGGCACCCCAGCATGAGCTGCTGATTTAAAGGAATCCAATGACTTTTGCAAAGTGACCTCTAGCAAAGCAAAATGCCCTCCATTGATTTGTCCCTGAAGGCCTCCCAGGAGTTTGCATAATGTGAGGCCCCTGGTCACTGGTCCCTCCCTCCCCACAGCGGCAGTGATGGAGCACCTGCATCTGGCCCTGAGACCCATCTGCAGCCTCCCACCGCTGCTCACCCGGAATGAGGTAAGTGGGCTGCTGCTATGGGAGCCCCAGCCCTGCCTCCCCTCCCTCCCTTCCCACCTCTCCCTGCCGACCCCACTGCTGCCACTCCCTACCCCTTTGATGCCATGATGACGGATGCTTGTCTGAGGTCTCCATGTGGGTCCAAAGCTGGTGCTAGCTCTGTTATGATCACCCCAACCTCTGAGCTTTTGCTGAGGCTGTGGCTTCTGGGTCTGAAACGTGACAGCTCCAAGCCCATCATTCATTCATAAGCATCTTGTCTTTCCAGCCAGACTAGGGGCTCCCAAAGGCAGGTTTCAGGCCGTTCACTCCTTTGAATGTTACCAATCCCACCAACTCTCAACACACACACACACACAAAACAGCCTGACAGGCCTAGGCTGATAGTTCATGCTTACTGGATAAGTATATATTAAGTACCTACTGTATACAGAATATAATTCTTTTTATGAGACAGGGTCTCACTGTGTTGTCCAAGCTGGTCTCAAACTCCTGAGCTCAAGAGATACTCTGGGCCAGGTGTGGTGGCTTGCACCTATAATCCCAGTGCTTTGAGAAGCTGAGACAGGAAGGTTGCTTGTAAGCACCTCCCTGGGCTTGTACCAGCCCCTGTCCCACCTTCTGGGGTTGAGCACCCCTCCGCTCTGCCCCTTGAATCCTGGCCACACCCCTGAGGCCAGGAGTTTGAGACCAGCCTGCGCCACATAGCAAGATCTCATCTCTACAAAAAATTTAAAAATTAGCCAGGCAAGGTGGTACATGCCTTTAGTCCCAGCTCAGGTGGGAGGATCACTTGAGCCCAGGAGTTCAAGGCTGCAGTGAGCCATGATCACACCACTGTATTTCAGCCTAGGAAACAGATGGAGACCCTACCCCTAAAAAAAAGAGAAAGAGAGAGAGAGAGAGAGAGTGATTCTCCTCCTTCAGCCTCTTAAGTAGCTGAGATTACAAGCTTGTGCCATCATGCCTGGCTCAGAATACTACTTTCATAAGAATGATGATGCAGGTTTATATTTGCTTAGTTAAAAGAGAGGATGTTTTCATTGCAGACTGTAAATAGCAAAGCAGTAGGTGGTGTTTGAGGTTATTTGCAAAAATCCTTCCAGCCCACTCTCTTGTTTGATTCTCTCTGATGCCCTGCTAAGTTAGAAACGTCAAGACGATCGTGATCTCCATTTTATGATGAAAAACTGAGCATGAGGAAAATTAGTGATTTGTCCAAGGCCACACCATACTGGAGTTGGCTTTAGATTCCATGGTTTAGTGATCTTTAAGCAGGGGAGTCAGAGAGGGAGAGTGCAGAATGGGCCACAGAAAGAAGGAGTGGCTTCTCCTTTGAGCCATCTAGATTAGTAGAGGAGAGAATAAGATGATAGTGACTATCTCTTGAGTGATGACAATATGCCAGGCACTGTGCTTTATTTCATTTGATCTTCATTACCACTCTGAGTTGTAGACTCCAGAGAGGAGGAAATGAGGTACACAGTGAAATAACCTGCCCTTGATCACTCACTTAAATGGTAGAGCTAGAATTTGAACCCAGACCTCAGTGATTTCAAGCTTCACTATTAGCTTTTGAAATGCATCAGGAATCACATCCACATAAAATAGCTGCCAGGCTCCTGCTGAATTGTGATCAGGCAGGTACGTGGCTCCTCGCCCTCTTGTTTAAGTTGGAAATTTCCTTCTTCAGCCCTGGGGTAGTGTCCTTAACTGTGGAAGTTCCTTGGCTGTGGCTCGGGTACCCTCTGCTGGTCAATCTGTGACACACCAACCAGCTGTCCAGTTTGACTTTACAGCCTTTTATGCATTTAACATGTCTGGAGCATCTCCTGTAGTACTGAGCTAAGCAATGGAGGCGAGAAGACATAGTCCTTACCCTCGGGGAGCTCCTAGTCCAAAGGGGAAGACATCCCATTGACCAGGCAACTCAACACTGTAATTAGAGCCATTCTTGGGAAAATCGCAAGAAATTGCAGTGCACACAGAAGGGGCACCTAGGCAACTCTGAGGAAGTCAGAGGATGCTTCCCAGAGGAGGTGACATCTAGAGACATCTAGGTGTGTTAGGGACCCTGCTTATCTAGTGTAACTCAGCTCCTGTGCTCCTCAAAGCCCTGCACTTGCTAACTGGGACAAAAAGGGACAAATACTGGCCTCTCTTCTTACTCCTCATTAAGCATCCAAGACCACAGGTTTGACCCCAGAGGCTGTTTCAGTGGCATTGGAGAATCCAGCAGCTGGTGAACTCTTCCCCGGGGTCCAACTGAAGAACAAAAGAAGAAGAAATGAGTTAGGTGGGAGGGCATCTCCAGGTGCTAGCACAGCAGGGAAGGACTTAGGCTAGAATCTGGCTCCCCTGTGTGACCCTGGGCAAGTCACTCAACCTCTCTGACCATTTTCCAAGTATACACAGAACAGATAGTGCTAGTACCACCTTAGAGGATTAAATGAGGTAAGGCATAGAAAGGATTTAGCCTAGCCAAGTGCAGGGTGTGTGTTCCTTAACTGACAGCTGTCATTACTACCCTTGAAACCAGTGGGCCCCAAGCCATCTGGCAGCAGGGGAAACACAGCTTAGAGAGTAATCAGTTCTGTATAATCGAATTCCTCTCTTAGGGAAGCTTAGTTAATAAGCCAGGGGGTGAAGGCTGTGCCTGGGGCCCGCCTAGCAACAGTTGGTCTGGGGCTGGGGGCAGGAAGCCAAGGTCGTTTCCTGGAGATCCGTTTCTGGCAGGTGTTCAGCTTCTCCTCGCGGATGCCTAAGAATGTATCAAGGGCCTCCTGAGTCCCAGCACCGTGCTAGGCCGGGAAGAGGAGTGTTGGGGTGAGACCTCTGCTTCTTAAGGATCAAGGGGTTAAATAGGATGCGAATTCATCAGGGCTGGAGGGGGCGATGCAAAGGCGTCAACCTCCAATAAAAAAGAAGATGGAAAGAAGAAAGGAAGTCCTCCCTAATGAGGGCATCGCAGGAGCAAGACGCTGCACTTGGGTTCTTTTAAATTGCTGTGTAATGGAGGGGAAATTCCTGCCCTCTCTTTTCCCTTTGCGTGAACAACGAGGTAGAGGATGCCCCCTTCCCACGAGCCCCGCCCTCGGATGCCCCACCTGTCCCCGCAGGTGCGCAGCGTGGCCGTGACGCACACCTTCCAGATAGCCAAGGCCCGCGCCCAGCTCGGCTATGCGCCCGACAAGTTCAGCTTCGCTGACGCCGTGGAGCGATACGTGCAGTCCACTAGCCGGCGGCCCCGCGGTTCCACGGCGCAGACGCTCCTGCGGCTGCTGCTCGGACTGCTGCTGCTCCTAGGCTTGCTCGCCCTGGCCCTGCACTTCCTAGGACTGCAGCCTCTACAGGCCGCCGTGAAGCTCCTCTGACCGTCCGCCGCCCGCCGGGGTCCGCCCTGATGCACCCTTGCCCTCGCCCAGCTCCCTCGGCTGGTACCAGCCCCTGCCCCGCCTTCTGGGTTTGAGCACGCCTCCGCTCCGCCTCTTGAATCCTGGCCACGCCCCTGAGCCGCCCTCCAGACCCAGCCCCGCCGCCCGAGTCCTGGCCGTGCCGCTTACTACTTCCAGACCTTGCCGCGCCCTCTTCGCTTTGGCCCCGCCTCTGTCCCGCTCCACCCTTCGAAGTGGGCACGCTCCCGCTCCGCCCCCTGAATCCTAGCCACGCCCCTGGGCGGCCCGGAGGCCTAGCCCCCGCCCCTTTCCGTGTTTTGGCCCCGCCCTTCAAATCGGGCACATCTTCCCCCACTCACTGATTTTCCTGAGCAGCCCTCCAGCCCTAGCCCCTGCTTCACGGCCTGGACACGCCTCTGCCCCGCCCCATGACTTCCTGGTCTAGTCCTGAGCCCTTCTCCAGGCCTAACCCCGCCCCCGTATTATAGCCACGCCCCTTCCCCCCTCCATGTTTTGGTCCGCCTTCTGATTCATAGTCACACCCCGCTCCCCGACCCTTGAGTCTTGGCTACGCCCATGACCCGCCCTCCATGCCCTGGCCCTGCCTGCTTTTTCCTCCGGCCTGGCCCGGTTACTGACAAAGGCCAAGGCTTACAGCCTGCTGCGTCTTCCGGACCTTCTAGACCCTGCCCAGTCCCAGCTCTGCCCAGAACCGGTATTTGCTCCCTTTCTGGTCCTCCCCGCGAGCTTGAGCCCACCCCTGGCTTCTCCTTTGGGTCTGGCCTTGCTCCTCCCTCTGGGTCCAGTTCCGCCCTTCTCGCGTTAATTGGGTCCTGGCCCTCCCCCCTCCCTCTCTGGCTTCACCCCTTTCCAGCCCCGTCTCTGGGGTGGGTTCTCCTTGGGGCCTGGCTGCCGCAGTCGCTGTGGGCTAATGCAGGCCGGGGTGGCGTTGTCAGGAGTTTGCGCCGTCGGCTGCTGCTCTGAACAGCGAACCCTCCTCCCCGCCCAGGCTGTCTGGGCTTGTCCTGAGATCGTCTCGGAATCCCGAGTTAAACCCGCTCTGTCTGGTAACGTTGCATTGGATCCACCCAGAGCCAAATGTTCTGGGCTTCACACAGATCTACGTGTTGACAGCCAGGGCTTGGGGAAAAACCGAGACCCAAGCTTCTGCCGAGCCCGACTTGGCCTTTTTGGGTTCCTGTCTGGAGATGACAGCACAGTAAGCACAGGTTTCAGTACCAGAAAGAGCATCAAAAAATTAAAAAAAAAAAACAAAAAAAAAACCTTTAAAAAGAATTGGATGTCCCGATGAAGTACCAATAAAGTTATAATGGGAAAAATAGAGTTTAGTAGGTTATATTTTATTATTTAGTACTGTTTCTATTTGTTGAGAGGTATGGTGTTCACCATAATCTTTAAAGTTTAACATCACAAAACTTCTTAATCCAGCCCTGCTCTCCACAGAAACTTCCCCCGCCCGAGTCGTCTTGGTATCAGTGAACAGTTGTGAGTACCAAGACATCGGTGTGTAAATACAGCCATGTATAGATCATAATATGCACACGTGGGACTGGCAGAGAAGAAAAGCATCCCAAGCCTGAGGTGGAGGGGACGGAATGGGCTCATCAAAACCAACATGGACACCGCAGCATGTGTTGCACTCTGCTAAACAAGGTGGGCAGTTTGGGAAGGAGAAAAAAAAAAACCACGAAACAAAAACAGTGTGCTCCTCTCTGCTAGGCTGAATTGTATGTGGGTATATAATTTTAAAGATCAATAATAATCCTTTATGTCTGTTTAATGCATGACAGTGTGAAAGGGTTTTCATCTGTATGATCTTGTTTAATTCTTACAGCCACCCTTAAATAGGGTTTATTATTCTCCCTTTATAGATGAAGGAAACTGGGGCTTTGTCTCATTCCAAAAAGCAAAGGAGGGTGACGGTTTCTACTCTACAGCTGGGGAAGTATGGAGGTAACACTGCCTAAGCCCCCACTGACCTAAACACAACACCGGGTGACTTCTATTCTTCTGCACCCTGGCCATGCCAGGCTTACCTTTGAACTCTGGGATTGGTCTTGTTCTCTCAGATCTGCAAACCTTGGGCTATTTGAAGCTGGCAGTCCTGCGGCTTCCTTTCTTCTCAATAACATGCTAACATCGAAACTTCCTTCCTCTCTTTCTTCTCCCTGCTAATCCTGGGAAATCTGTTCTTAGAGCAGGAAAAACAATCTCACACTGCTCACATTATTTTCTAGATCTTTTGACTAGTGCCAAACCTCAGCTTTTGAAAACCCAAAAGCCGCCGGGCGCAGTGGCTCACGCCTGTAATCCCAGCACTTTGGGAGGCCGAGGCGGGTGGATCACAAGGTCAAGAGATTGGGACCATCCTGGCCAACATGGTGAAACCCCGTCTCTACTAAAAATACAAAAATTAGCCTGGCGTTTGGCACCTGCCTGCCATCCCAGCTACTTGGGAGGCTGAGGTGGAAGAATCACTTGAACCCGGGAGGTGGAGGTTGCAGTGAGCCAAGACTGCACCACTGTGCTCCAGCCTAGTGACAGAGCAAGACTCTGTCTCATTAAAAAAAAAAAGAAAGAAAGAAAGAAAGAAAACCCAAGGCGGGTGTGGTGGCTCATGCCTGTAATCCCAGCACTTTGGGAGGCTGAGGTGGGCAGATCATGAGGTCAGGGGTTCAAGACCTGCCTGACCAACACGGTGAAACCCCATCTCTACTTAAAAATACAAAAATTAGCCGGGCACTGTGCCGCACACCTGTAGTCCCAGCTACTTGGGAGGCTGAGGCAGGAGAACTGCTTGAACCCGGGAGGCGGAGGTTGTGGTGAGCTGAGAGCACACCATTGCATTCCAGCCTGGGCAACAGAGCGAGACTCCCTCTCAAAAAAGAAAAGGAAAGAAAAGAAACCCAAAAGCCAAGAATCAATTTCTTTCTTTTCTGGATTTCTCCAATTCATCTATTCCCTAACACTCTGGAAGCAGAAATGTCTAAACCCTGGGCATGGCGACAACATGGGTCACTATGTAAAGAAAACTTTTTGCCTTTTAAGCATCTTTAGCCAATGGAAAAGGAGGTGGCATCCTCACCCAACAGAAAAACTGAATCACTGTAAGAATGTTTGAGGCTGCCCAGACCACTAGCCTCCATGAGTTTCTGAAAGGGCAAATAGGAGGCTCTAGCTTACTTGGAGACACTAAAGAGAAGCATTGCATATGCAGAAAATGGAGTTGTCACAGTAGGCAGCCTAAGGTGACATAGCGAATCTGAAGGGACCATCAAGACAAACTCATAAGCTTGCCATTATGGATGCTTAAGTCATTCCAATTCCCAATTGTAAACCCAATGCCAGGCATGTAAAACATCCTCAAGTCTCTCTTGTCTTGAAAATATCTTCCCAGCAGGGCGCAGTGGCTCACACCTGTAATCCCAACATTTTGGGAGGCTAAGGCTGGAGGATTGCTTGAGGCCAGGAGTTCAATACCACCCTGAGTGATATAGCGAGAACCTTGCCTCTACCAAAAAAAAAAAAAAAAAAATTTAATTAGCCAGGTGTGGTGGCACCCAGGAGGCTGAGGCAGGAGAATCACTTGAGTACTGGAGTTTTGAGTCTGCAGTAAGCTATGATTGCACCACTACACTCCAGCCTGGGCAACAGGGCAAGACCCCATCTTTAAAAAAAAATCCTCCCTTGACTCCCCCATTTCCCCTCCCACAACTGTTCGTTTTGTTCCCCTTCTTCAAAATCAAATTTAGTGATAAATTGACCATACTTATGTTTCCATTTCTTCTCCTCAAACCATTCCAAAATGGCTTTAAGATCATCAATGATCTTGTCCATAAATCATAAACTCAGTAGATATTTTTCAGTCTTTATTCTGCCAACCCTCTTAGCTGTGTTCAACATAGTTGACCACCCTCTCCTTCTTGATCCACTCTTCTTGGTCTCTATGAAACCACATCTGTTTTCCACATGTATCACTGGCCAGTCCTTCCTGTCTCTTTCACTAGCTTTTCTTCCACTGCCCTCCCTTTAAAGTGATGGCCCTCAGGACTCTGTCTTGACCCCTCTTCTCCCTCTGTGAGCTCTTTCTGGGTGAGTTCATGCCTTCCCATGGCCTCAGTCTCTAATGCCTCCCAAATCTGTATCATTCCTTTTTCTTTTCTTTTTTTTTTTTGAGATGGAGTCTCACTCAGTCACCCTGGCTGGAGTGCAGTGGCACGATCTCAGCTCACTGTAACCTCTGCCTCCCGGGTTCAAGCAAGTGCCCTGCCTTAGCCTCCCGAGTAGCTGGGACTACAGGCACCTACCACCAAATCCAGCTAATTTTTTATTTTTTTATTTTTAGTCAAGAAAAGGTTTCACTGTGTTAGCCAGGATGGTCTTGATCTCCTGACCTCGTGATCTACCCGCCTCGGCCTCCCAAAGTGCTGGAATTACAGGCGGGAGCCACCGTGCCTGGCTGGGAGCTTTCTAAATTCTACATTGGAACATGCCACTCTTTAGCTCAAAAGCCTTCCATGGTTTCCCATTGCTCGGGAAGGGACCGAGTTCAAAGCCTTAACTCGGCATTCATGGCCCTCTTTGCCTATCTCTTCAGCCTCACCTCTTGCCAATCCTCTGCCACCACTGTCTGTGCAGCTGCCCTGAATTGCCTTCACAGCGTCTCAGGTCTCAGCCTCATCAGGCTCTCATTGTCCTCTAGGAGTTCTCTCTTCTTGGAAATCCCCTCCCCTGCCTTCACTTGGCTAATCTCAATTTCAGGCCCCAGCTAAATGTCACGTCCTTGCTTCCCAGGAGCCAGGTTAGCATGCTGTACTGCCTAACACTCCTCACAGGTGTAATCAGTTACAATGGCAATGTCTGCAAAATCTATGGGTTCGAAAACATGCCTTATATACCACCATAGCCTCAGGATTTCTGGCACATAGTAGGCCCTTCAAAAACAGTTCAACAACTGTTTATAAATGAGGGCCCCTAAATCAAGCCTGAAAACCAAGTAAGAGGTGAATCAATGAAGCAGAGCCCTCGAGAATGGCACTTCCATGCAGGGTCAGACCGCTACTACTCCTGCATCACCTGACAGCAGAGGTTTATGGGGTCCCTGGAGCCCTCTAAAGTACACGGAGCAGGCCAGAAATGGACCCCCCTCCCTAACTCAGGTCATGATTACAACCACCCCCAACTAAACCCGGAAAGACCCAGACAGACTGTTGGGAACTTTTCAAGCTAGCTCAGACGCTTTCCCCTGGGGAGGGTGTTTTTTTGTTTTTGTTTTTTGTCTTGCTTCCAGGGAGCTGGATGGGTAGGTGAAAGAGAGGTTTGTGTACTGGGCTACAGCGTGAGAGAGCCTGCACGACCGTTTCTTCCTTTTCTCCTCCCTTCCCTCTTCCATTAAAAAAAAATTGATTACAAGCAATCTAAAGCTTTAAAAAAAGAAAAAGCGTCAGAAAGGAGGAAAAAGGAAGAGACGATGAAGGACTACATGAAGTAATCGAAGGGTTAAGGGGTGGAAAAGTGAGATCCATCTGGGGTGTGGCAGCGGTGGGATTCGAACCCACGCCATCGAAATGACTGGAGCCTAAATCCAGCGCCTTAGACCACTCGGCCACGCTACCTCCCGCTTGCCGGTATTCCTACGCAGCTATATTAATGTGATGACGCAGACGCCCCGCCCTCAAAGTTTGCGCATGTTCAATACGGAACCGGCGTCCGCGGCGTCGCTCAAGGAGCCCCTGGAGTCACAGTGCTCCCTTGATCAGCAGTAGTAAATACACTAGGAACTCACTATTAAAACGAAGAAAGTCTAAATAGCAAACATTAATATTTTTAATATTAAATTCTCACATGTATGTGTTCGGATTTGATTTTGCGTTTTCCTTGGGCGTGATCCTGCCTACAGCCACGTGGGGGCGCTGCCGCACTGCCTCTTCCTCCCGGGTGGGCCGGCGTCTCGCGCTGAGCTCCAATTTGCACCAATTCAAGCTGGGTCCTCAACCTGCAGACGCCCTGTCCAGCTCAAAGCGCCTCTGTAGCCCTGCGTGGCCTCACAGCCTACCGCTTGCTCTAGCGATCTAAGAATCAAGGGTTCAGGGAGGAAAATCATTGAACGTTGTTACAGATTCTTTGCATGTGTGGGCTCCTTCCATCTCAAAGTATGCAGCTTTCATTAGCTGTGCGACCCATTTTACAGAGGAGGAAAATACAGCCACTAAGTAACTAGCTTCGGGTGCCCCAGCCAGCCGGCATTCCCTAGCCTTCCAAGAGCCTTGTTCATCCATGCAGAGGATTTCAGTGTTTTTTAGGGAAAAAACGCAATAAATGTAGAGTACAACCTAGCAAAATTCCATTTTCCATTATTCAGAATTATTACTAACATTTTGCATATTAGCTTCAAATTTTTTAAATTAAAATTAAAATGAACACTCTAGATAAAATTCAAATCTCCTTTTATGTTCCCAAGTTCTATTCCCCTTCTTTCTCTTTCAGGAGTTTCCCATCTTTTCAGTCTTCATTTTCCTAATTTCACAATCACGTACAGTTATTTCTTTGCACGTTTAAGGAAAATGGCAAACAAAAATCCAAAGTTGTAAAGTCAAGTCTGTAGGTGTGGTAGTCTGTATAAAGACCCCCTAAAGATGTCCATACCCAAACCTGTAAATATGTTAACTTCCATGGCAAAAGGGACTTTTAGTAGTCGTGATTAAATTAAGGATCGCCTGGATTATCCAGGTGGTCCCAATATAATCACGAGAGTCCTTACCAGAAACAGACAGGTGGCCGGGCGTGGTTGCTCATGCCTGTAATCCCAGCACTTTGGGAGTCCGAGGCAAGCGAATCGCTGGAGGTCAGGAGTTCCAGACCAGCCTGGCCAACATGGTGAAACTTCGTCTCTACTAAAAATCCAAAAAAAGTAGCCAAGTGTGGCAGCATGTGCCTGTAATCCCAGCTATTCGGGAGGCCGAGGCAGGAGAATGGCTTGAACCCCAGAGGCAGAGGTTGCAGTGAGCCGAGATCCTGCAACTGTACTCCAGTGCACTCCAGCCTGGGCAACAGAGCAAGACTTCATCTCAAAAAAATAATAAAAATAAAATGAAAAAACAAAAGAAAAGTAAGAGAAAGAGAAGGAATTCAAGAAGATGTGAGGAGGAAACCAGAGGTCCCAGTGATGTAGCCACAAGCCAAGGAATGTCAGCAGTCTCTAAAGGTTGGAAAAGGTAAATAAATTGATTCTCCTCTAGAGCCACCATAAAAGGAACACAAGGTGTCTGACACCTTGATTTTAGCGTTGCTGACTTCCAGAACAGTACCACTATAAACCTGTGTGTTTATAGAAGACACTAAATTTGTGTTGTTACAGCAGCAATAAGAAACTATTAGAGTGGGTAAACCCATGTGCTTGGAAATGAAACAGTTTGAACTCCCGTGAGCTGTGTGATCTTGGAAAAGTCACTTCTCTCTGAGCCTCAGTTGCTCATCCCTCTAATGAAGTGATAATGATAGTATCTACCTCACAGGATTTGCTGTGAGGATTGAACTCATCCATTCTGTAAATGTTTTGTGAGCACCTACAATGCATCAGGCACTGCTCTGGTCATATCAGAGGATAAAGCAGATACAGATTAAATGTGGTAATGTGGCCAGGCATGGTGGCTCACACCAGTAATCCCCTCCCTTTGGGAGGTTAAGGCGGGAGGATCACTTGAGTCCAGGAGTTGGAGGCTACAGTGAACTATGATCACACTACTGCACTGTAGCCTGTGTGATAGAGAGAGACCTTGTGTCTAAATATGTGCTAAGCATGTAGTTGAATCTCTGGCACATATGAGAAGGGTGACAGTGATGACTTTGTTCTCTCTGCGTATCTCAAGGGTTCTCACTACAAGGGGTTTTTTTTGTTTGTTTGTTTTGAGATAGAGGTTAGATCTTGTTGCCCAGGCCAAAGTGCAACAGCACAATCTTGGCTCACTGCAACCTCTGCCTCTGAGATTCAAGAGATTCTCCTGCCTCAGCCTCCTGAGTATTTGGGATTACAGGCCCCTGCCACCATGCCCAGCTAACTGTATTTGTTTTGTTTGTTTGCTTGGTTGCTTTTAGTAGACACAGGGTTTCACCATGTTGGTCAGGCTGGTCTCGAGCTCCTTGACCTCAGGTGACCCATCGGCCTCAGGCTTCCAAAGTGCTGGGACTACAGTAGTGAGCCACCGTGGCTGGCCACCACAGGGTTCTTATACCAGCACTGGTCACTTGGTGGCATTCCATATACATCTCTCCAAACCCCGTGTTTTAAGTAGGGGGTCTCTCTCAGAATGATACCGGGCCCTGCTAGGAGGTCAACTCCAGGAGGGCAGGTGATGGTGTCTTGTTCATCCACTACTGTATCCTCAGGACCTAGAACAGTGTGGGAAGCAGGACTATTCCTTGAAAAAAATAATTTTGCATTCTTGGTTAAGTCCACTCCAAGTGAACTTGAGAGTCAGAGACAGATGCTTTCGGCTGAAACCACCCAACATAAGGGCTCAGAGAACTTTTGTCTGAACTTGAGTTTCAGCAAGGAACACCTGTTAACTTTTGCAAAAATTATTTTGTGACTTGTGACTTGCCCTCTGTGGCCACAAGAGGGAAGCAGCGTTTTCTTTAGTAAATTTCCCTACAATTACTCAAAGCCTCTTCTGGCAGTTGGATCATCTGCAAACAGCATCAGATCTGTCTCTGATCATTTAATGCAACTCAACATCTGTGCTGCACTGACTAGGCTTGATCAGCCAAAGAGCAGGCCTTGCAGGCTCTGGGAGGGGACGAGAACTGTTTCTGGAGCTGCTTAGAACCATTGTGCTGGAGTTGCTTCTCTAACAGAATGAAAATCCAGTGGTGGAGCCGGGCGTCGTGGCTCACACCTGTAATCCCAGCACTTTGGAAGGCCGAGGCGGGCGGATCGCCGGAGGTCAGGAGTTCGAGACCAGCCTGGCCAACATGGCGAAACTCTATCTCCACTAAGAATGTAAAAATTAGTCAGGTGTGGTAGCACGCGCCTGTAATCCCAGCTACTCGGTTGGCTGAGGCAGGAGAATCGCATGAACCCGGGGCGGCGGAGGTTGCCGTGAGCTGAGATCGTGCCACTGCACTCCAGCCTGGGCGACAGAGCAAGACTCCACTTCAAATAAAATAAAATAAAATCCAGCAGTGGAGGCAAGGCTGCCAGTTCCTCTGCTCCACCCTGCCTTCCTCCAGGCCCTGCTGCCCTGCTGGCCTCCCACAGTCCTGCTGACAAGGCATCTCTGGTGATTCATGCCTTCGAGGGTGACGCCCGCCAGGGCAGCTCATATGCAAAGTCCATGCAAAGCCCAGCCATGGCCAAGCAAGGTGGGGAGACCACAGACGCCAGAGCAGCTGGGCTGTTTGGTTTTTTGTTTTTTAGTTTTCTTCTATGTGACATTTAAAAATAACTTTGCTGCTGGAACAGTAGTGGTAAGAAGTTCTGTAAAATTTAAATTTTTGTTAAAAAAAAAACTTTGCAAAAGTAAAGCATTTTCCTTGTTGAAACTCAAGCAAAGAAAGGAAAAGCACAAACAAGAATAACAATCTCTTTTCATGTCTCCACCCAGTTAAATTCTGTCAATCCTTTTGGTAAGGGAAGCTGGGTTTTGTCTTTTTAAAATTTGTAATGTAATGCATGCTCATTGTAAATTTTTTAAAATGTCAAAGAACAAGACAAAAAATGTCAAAGCACAGGCATAAAGTTAAAAGGAAAATTCTCTCCCTCACCACAGCCCTGCTTCACAACTGATTCCCACAGCTCAGAAGTAACCATTGTGAAGAGCACCAGTTTAAGCCGGGCAAGGTGGCTCACACCTGTAATCCCAGCACTTTGGGAGGCTGAGGTGGGCAGATCACCTGAGGTCAGGAGCTCGAGAGCAGACTGGCCAACATGGCAAAACCCTATCTCTATTAAGAATACAAAAATCAGTTGGGCATGGTGGCACCTGCCTGTAGTTCCAACTTCTCAGGAAGCTAAGGAAGGAGAATCACTTAAACCCAGGAGGCGAAGGTTACAGTGATCACGCCACTGACCTCCAGCCTGGGTGACGGAGCCAGATTGTCTCAAAAAAAAAAAAAGAAAAAAGAAAAAAGAAAAAACCAGGCGTGGTGGTCACAGCTGTAATCCCAGCATTTTGGGAGGTCGAGGCGGGCAGATTACCTGGGGTCAGGAGACCAGCCTGACCAACATGGTGAAACCCCGTCTCTACTAAAATACAAAAATCAGCTGGGCGTAGTGGTGGACGCCTGTGATCTTAGCTACTTAGGAGGTTGAAGCGGGAGAATCACTTGAACCCAGGAGGCGGAGGTTGCAGAGAGCTGAGATTGCATCACTGCACTCCAGCCTGGGCGATGGAGCAAAACTCTGTCCCAAGATAAATATATAAATTAATTAATTAAATTAAATAAGTAAAAGAAGAGTGATATCTCATCACTTCCACAATTCTTTCTGTAGCTACAGGTGGGCCATCGAGATGGCTCTATAGTGGGCATTTCTCATACCCGGTAGGCCCAGGACACCCGAGCCAAGGAGGCGAAACACACAACCCAAGCCCACTGTGCCCAGGGAATTTGAGCACTTAACACTTTGGTAACCAAACCCTTCCTGTGGTGCCTGTGGCCAGGGCGGCTCTTCAGCCGTCCCTGAGCTGATGGGAGGATTATACCTGTCTTGTTGCAATTGTGATGTGACTGTAAGAGCTGGGGCTCTATCACCATGGTTAGAAGGAAACACCATGAGTCCTTTTTTTTTTTTTTTGGAAACAGCTTTATTGCTGTTATAATTGCTGTTATAATTCACACCCTCTTTTTTTTTTTTTTTGAGACGGAGTCTCGCTCTGTTGCCTAGGCTGGAGTGCAATGGCGCAATCTCAGCTCACTGCAACCTCCGCCTCCTGGGTTCAAGCGATTCTCCTGCTCCCGAGTAGCTGGGATGACAGGCACACGCCACCACGCCCAGCTAATTTTTGTATTTTTAGTAGAGATGAGGTTTCACCATGTTAGCCAGGCTGCTTTGATCTCCTGAGAGCAAGTGGTCCTCCCACCTCAGCCTCTCAAGTAGCTGGGACCACAACCACACACCACCAAGCCTGGCTAATTTTTCTAATTTTTTGTAGAGATGAAGGACTTGTTATGTTGCCTCTGCTGATCTGGAGCTCTTGGGCTCAAACAATTCTCCCACCTCGGCCTCCCAAAGTGTTGGGATTACAGGAATGAGGCACTATGCCTGGCCTTGCATTTTTTTAGTGGCTAACTGCGTTGAGCACCTTTTCATGTCCTTATTGGCCATTTGTGTATCTTCTTTGGAGAACTGTCTATTCCAGTCATTGGCCCACTTTTAAATTGGGCTATTTATCTTTTTATTATTGAGTTGTAAGAGTTCTTTATGTATCTAGCTGCAAATCCCTTATCAGATGTGATTTGCAAATATTTTTTTCCCATTCTCTGGTTGTCTTCACTTTCTTTTTTGTTTATGGGATTTTGTTTTTTGTTTTTGTGTTTTGAGACAAGGTCTTACTCTGTTGCTCAGCCTAGAGTGCAGTGGTGAGATCTTGGCTCACTGCAACCTCTGCATTCCAGGCCCAAGTGTTCCTCCCACCTCAGCCTCCTGAGTAGCTGGGACCAAAGATGCAAGCCACCACGTATGGCTAATTTTTGTATTTTTTTATAAGGATGAGGTTTCACTATGATGCCCAGGCCAGTCTCGAATTCCTGAGCTCCAGCAATCCGCCCGCCTCAGCCTCCCAAAGTATTGTGATTAGAGGCGTGAGCCACTGCGCCTGGCCCTTTTCATTTGTTTATTAAAAATTTTTAGAGACAGGTCTCACTCTGCTGACCAGGCTGAAGTGCAGTGGCATAATTATAGCTCACTACAGTTTCAGACTCCTGGGCCCAAGAGATTCTCCTGCCTCGGCCTCCTGAGTATCTGGGACTACAGGCACACACCACCATACCTGGTTAATTTTTTTATGTGTTATTTTAGAGACAGCCATCTTGCTATGTTGCCCAGGCCCCACTGATCCTCCTGCCTTGGCCTCCCAAAACTCCGACACGTGTGAGCCACCAGCCTGGCCTTGAGTAATTTTGTTTTACCACAGTAGACATCTCCTTGAAGGCAAGTGTTTCTTCCACTTCCTAATACCATATTTGGCACACAATAGGAGCTTAATACATATTTGCCATAAGAATGAATGCTCAGGCCAGGCGCAATGGCTCATGCCTGTAATCCCAGCACTTTGGGAGGCCAAGACAGGTGGATCACGAGGTCAGGAGTTTGAGACCAACCTGGCCAATATGGTGAAACCCTGTCTCTACTAAAAATACAAAAAAATTAGCTGGGCTTGGTGGCACATGCCTGTAATCCCAGCTACTCAGGAGGCTGAGGCAGGATAATTGCTTGAATCCAGAGGCGGAGGTTGCAGTGAGCCGAGATTGTGTCACTGCACTCCAGCCTGGGCCACAGAACGAGCCTCTGTCAAAAAAAGAAAGAAAAAAAGAATGAATGTTCAGAAACTCTATGATTACATCCTACATGCTCAACAACTCCCTGGAAAAGAGAGATTCTCTTTTTATGGTTACTATAAAAGGCATGGATTAGTACTTCATTGGCCTAACTTGGATCATATACTCATCCCTGAACCAATCAATGGGGCTGAAGGGATGAAATATGCTAATTGGTCAGGTCTGGTCTTGTGTCCATTTTTGGAGCCAGGGGAGTGGGGAGGGCTATTTTCCTGAACCAAGAATAGGGTAAGCTGGTTCCCTGAAGACTAATCAAGATGCTCATGCAAAGAAAGACACTCCTGCTGGGCAGACAAAAATGACAGAGGCTCAGAGAGATAAAATAACTTGCCCAAGGGCCATAGAACTTTAAGCAGTAGAGTCTTTTTTTTTTTCAATTTTGCTTTGAGCTTGGACAGACTGTCTCAGCATCTTTCATCTTCCCTTCCTGCCTGACTGTCTCAGGGTCAGAATTCTAGGTGCAATTTTGTCTTTTGCTGAAAGCTGGAGTTTACTCTCTTAGGGGGTTATACATAAGGAAAAAGGTTATTTGGAGAGTCTGAACTTTGAAATCAGACAAGTCTGGATTTAGTGCTGGCTCTGTCTTTTCTAGCTGCATCACCTGGGGACTATCATTATCTCTATAAGCCTCAGCGTTGTTCTTTTCATTTTTTTTTTGTTTTCTTTGGTTTTTTGGGTTTTTTGTTTGTTTGTTTTGAGGCGGAGTCTCACTCTGTCACCATGCTGGAGTGCAGTGGCACAATCTTGGCTCACTGCAACCTCCACCTCCCAAGTTCAAGCGATTCTCATGCCTCAGCCTCCGGGGTAGCTGGGACTACAGGCCACCACACCGGCTACTTTTTTGCATTTTTAGTAGAGACAGGGTTTCACCATGTTGGCCAGGCTGATATTGAACTCCCAACCTCAGGTGATCCGCCTGCCTCGGCCTCCCAAAGTGCTGGGAAGATGGAATGAGAGAAATCCCTCAATAAATGTCACTGTTACTACTTTTATATCTAAAATGTGTGAAATTTCTAAAATTTCACTAGCAATTATCTGGAAAGACCTAAATCAAATTTTTCACAGGAGTTATTAGTTTTAATTCGTTTTCTTCTTTACACCTGTCCATATTTATCCACTCTACCACTCATGCCAGGTATTTATTAAGCATCTACCGTGTGCCAGCCAGACCCTGTGTCAAGAGTTAGGAATAGAGGAGATACTAATTTTAAAACTACACAAATAATTGCAATCGTCATACGTGCCTGTTTTCACAAAGCAGAAATCAGGAAAAACAAAGTATTTTCGATGAAAATATTTTAAGGTTAGGTATAGAGATTTACACAAACAAGCGATGGGGTCGGATCACTAGTGATTTTGGAAAGGATTACAATACAGGAACTAAGCGAGGAGCAGGCGAGAAGGGCGAGGCGCGGCGGAAGAGGACGGAAGTTGCTCACTCCTCGAATTGCCCCCTAGCTGCCGGGTGCTCGGCCAGCCTCGCGCAGGAGAACCGGGTACTGTGTACTCAGCAGGGGGAGCCGGGACTCAGCGCCAACCATTGCACCTGGGGCTGGGAGCCGGCGCCGGAGCTGGGAGGCCCGCCCGGCTGCTGCAGGCACTGTGACCGCCACCTGGGGGCAGCCACGTGAGCGCCACGCCGTGCGCCCGCCAGGCCAGCCCCGCCCCTGCCCGCCCGCTTCTGCTCAACCTCGCCCGGAGCCACAGCTCCAGCCTCCGGTCCGCTCCTGCCCCGATCGAGCGCCCGCACTCCCCGCGCTGTAGCCACCCGACTCTCCCTCGCTGCCGCCTGCACTCGAATTCCTGACACGCGCCTCTCGCATCCCGGGATCGTCCCAGCGGCTGCCGCGCGCTCCCCGGGATCTCTCCGGCTGCCCGGAGCGGCCCCAGCTGCGTCCTCGGAGCGCCAGCCCGCGCGCCCCGCTCTCCGCTCCCCGGCACTCTCGGGGGGCCCGCCCGCCCTGCACCCTGGACCGCCGGGCCGCGAGCCTCTGCCAACTCCTCTGGATCCTCGCGGCCGTGGGCAGCGGCTGCCGCGCTTGTCTGCCCGAGGGAGGTAGGCGTGGACGGCGGCCGGCCAGGCTGTGGGGGGGCTGGGAGCGGGTGCCGCAGGCCTGTGCGCCCCAGTGCAGCTGGCGTCTGGAGCGCGCTGGGTCTGAGCTTGAGAGTGGGGCCGGAGATGGCATGGAAGGAGAGTGTGGGGGCGCTTCTCCTCTGGTTGGTAAAGTCTCTGGGGCTCAGTGCTTGCTTCGGTAAAATGGGGAAGTTGTGCGGATTAACGGCGATGTGGATATGGAAAGCAGTTGGCAAGCCATGGGCGGTGATCTGGCTGCAAGTGACCAATAGTTTGGGGGCCTCCGCCCGAGGTGCCCTCGGGGCCCCCAGAGGGTGGGCGCATCGCAGCCTCCCTTTTCCCTGCAGAGCTCGGAGCCGCATCCCCCACCCTTTCCCCAGAACTAGAGGCCTGCGTCAGCTCGAATTCCCGGAACCTCTAGGACTGTGTAGACGCGCCCTTGCTGCATTTTTGGCTGCGGGAGTTCGGTTGTTGGCAGGCGCCGCTGACAAGTGCGCCAAGGGGCTGGGCATTAATAAGCCGGTGGCCACGCGGGGGTGGGGGCCTCCGGGGTAAGCCCCAGCCTAGATCCTTTTGCCCGCGCCTGGGGGATTTCGGGGAACCAGCCCAGCTGCGCCCTGAGTGTGATAGATGGGCCGCATGGGGAAGTGAGATCTGCCCAGGGGAACGGTCCCAGGGAGCCCCACCTCTGGAACCTCGGTGGTGGGCGCTTCTTCAGCCAAGAAAGCAGGAAACACTAGGGCTGGAGTCCTGCGTTGGAATTCTAGCTTGGTTATGCTCTCTGGCCTTCTGTTTCCTCATCAGTAAAGCAGGTACAGTATTAGTATCTACCTGTTAGTGTCCTTGGAAGGAGTATATGAGTCTGTATATGTCAGGTGTTGGAACAGTGCCTGGCACACAGTATGAAGGTCTGTGGCCCCGGAAGACATCTGATGGCCGAAGGCCCTGGACAGGCTGTAAAGTCTCAGGGAATTGAGCCAGGTAGTCTATCCTAATGTTTTTACCGAGGAGGAAACTGAGGGTCAGAGTAGTCCCCAGGTCCCCAGACGCTCCCTAAGAGGAAGCCGGTCACATAAACAGACTCTCAAAGCAAGATGGAGTAAGTGGTAATACAGAACAAGCAGGTGGGAGCTGAGAATGCCCGCTGTGTGTGCAGAGGGGAGAAGGTTATGGGTTAAACACCACCTGAAACAGGTTTCAGGTGATGTTTAAGCTGAGTTGGGGAAAAGGCAGGTGGAAGGAGGTAGGGTTCAAAGATGGCGTATGCAGGTGTCTGCCTTCTCTGTGGCCTCCACAGCACCTGATGTTCATTCCTTCGTTCAGCTATTAATTCAACAAATACAGTAAAACCTCTCAGTGACATGAATTTCAGTGTAACATGGCTGGGATTGGCGTCCACCCTCCTCTCAACACCCTTTCTCAAAGAGTGGGTGGGGACTCAAGTTCTTATCCTCTGCAGGGAATGGGGAGGCCAGAAGTCAGAACTGAGCTGGTCACAGTTTACACATAATCATAGGTGTACATTCCAAGAGCTACCTGTTTTTTTGGGTCAAGGGCGCTGTAGCTCAGGCCTGTAATCTGAGTACTTTGGGAGACTGAGGCGGGTGGATCACTTGAGGTCAGGAGTTCGAGACCAGCCTGGCCAACATGGGGCAACCTCTCCCCCCACCATCTCTACTAAAAGTACAAAAATTAGCTGAGCACGTTGGCACAAGCCTGTAACTCCAGCTACTCAGGAGGCTCAGGCAGGAGAACCGAGAATCGTTTGAACCCAGGAGGCAGAGGTTGCAGTGAGCTGAGATTGCACCACTGCACTCCAACCTGGGCAACGAAGCGAGACTGTCTCAAAAAATAAAAAATATCCACCGTTTTTTTTTTCTTGTGCTTTTTGTAACTGTACAGTACTTTTTGGCTGATTAAGGATATATCTACTGGCTGGGTACGGTGGCTCATACCTTCAATCCCAACCACTTTGGGAGGCTGAGGCGGGAGGATTGCTTGAGCCCAGGAGTTCAAGACCAGCCTGGCTAACAGGGCAAAACCCAGTCTCTGTTAAAAAATAAATAAATAAATAAATAAATAAATGATTTGCTTTTAAAACATACTGTATTATGTGGCAGAAAAAGCTATGGGTCACCAGTACCCACATTCTCTTCTTCTTGGGGTGCTCCCTGGATGAATTTTCCCGGGCTCCCTTACCATTCGGTGAGGCCACATGACTGAGTTTGGCTGATGAAATATGAGTGTGTCCATTTCAAGTCTAGACCCTAAAAACGTCTCACTGTTTCCTCATTTGTTGGACAAGTCAAGGGGACATTGGAGGCCTATAAAAGGGCAGAGCCACAAGCCAGAAGTAGCGTTTTTTTGTTTTTGAGATGGAGTCTCACTCTGTCGCCCAGGCTGGAGTGCAGTGGCGTGATCTCGGCTCACTGCAACCTCCACCTCCCAGGTTCAAGCGATTCTCCTGCCTCAGCCCCCCAGTAGCTGGGATTACAGGTACCTGCCACCATGCCCAGCTAATTGTTTTTGGGGGTTTTTTTTGTATTTTTAGTAGAGAAGGGGGTTTCACCATGTTGGCCAGGCTGGTCTCGAACTCTTGAGCTCATCGTTAGCCCGCCTCGGCCTCCCAAAGTGCTGGGATTACAGGCGTGAGCCACTGTGCCCAGCTGTCTCGTCCAGTTCTTACACTTGAAGCAGAACAACTGAATGATCAGGACTATAGCCAAAGTAGTAATACCAGCTGGTTGAACTAGTTTAAAAGAATCAAAGCTTTTTTCTGTTGAGGGAAGATTGGTTCTGCTGACCTGGAAGCTGCAGATCATTACCCCAATGAACTGAGAATGCTTCTAGAGGGTGGTTAGAGTGATGGCCTTGTCTACACCTGGGATGAAAGCAGCCTCGGCCTTAAAGTGTTGCTGGATCAAATTCTTGCAGCCAAGGCTGATGTGCACAAGGAGGAAGGCTTCTTTTTTATTGTTGTTTGTTTGAGACAGGGTCTTGCTGTGTCACCCGGGCTAGGGTGCAGTGGGACAGTCACAGCTCACTGCAGCCTGGAACTCCTCGGCTCAAGTGATCCTCCCACCTCAGCCTCCCAAGTAGCTGGGACTACAGACAGGAGCTACCACCCTGCCTGGCTAACTTTTAATTGTAGTGTAGAGATGGGGTCTCACTCTGTTGCCAGGCTGGGCTTGAACTGGACTCAAGCAATTCTTCCGCCTTGGCCTCCCAAAGTGTTAAGATCACAGGCATGAGCCACCGTTCCCAACCATAAGAAGGCTTCAAACAAAGGAAGGAGTGAGTCACTAATGCACTGATGATAAAGCAGAAGATGACAGTCCCCCCCACAACCCCCGAAGTCCCAGGGCTGTGGGACTCCTAGAGAAGCATTTCAAAGGGCTACAGAGTCAGAGGGTGGATGGTGTTCTGTTCTCCATCTGTGAAGCTTTCGAGACCTAGCAAGGACTAGCAAGCCACAGGAAGCACCCGGAAGTATGTGGCTAAACTGCAGAAAATTTCTCAAGACCAGTGCTTCTCCAGCTTCAGTGTACATCAGCGCCCCCAGGAGGGCTTGCTTAAACTTTGATTGCTGGACCCATCGCCAGAGTTTAATTTAATAGGTCTGGAATGAGGCTTGGGAATTTGCATTTCCAGCAAGTTGCCAGGTGAGATGACTGCTGTGGCAGCTGGTCCCATGCTTTTAGAAGCACTGGTTCAGGAAGTGATGACTGCCTTGAGAGCCCTGGATTCAGCCCGAACCAGCTTCAAACCCACCTCCCCCATGTTCTAGTCATGTGATTTTGGGCAAGCCACATAACCTCTCTGTTCCTTAGCTTTCTCATCTTTAGGATGAAGCTAAGAGTGACTACCTCTTGGGGTTTAGGGAGGCCTCCTGGAGGAGGTGACATATAAGCTGAGGCCTGAGGAATGAGCAGACAAGTTGGCCAGGGGATGGGTAGGGAGGACAGGCTAGGGCGTGTACCAGACAGGGCATAGCATATTCAGAGCCCAAGGAGGAAGGAGTGCATGCCTTCTAGGGAGCTGAGAGGGGTTATGTAGCAGTGCTTTGTAAATGATATTGAAATGCTACCAATCTGTTCTGGGCAGGATTGCAGTGGAGAGGAAGCCAACCTCGGTATGGAAAATGGGCTGCTGGATGGGCTCAGAAACAGCACTAGTTATTTGTGCCCTTCTTTCATTGGCCAGAATGCAGTCACACAGTCCCACCTAGCTGCAAGGGATGCTGGGAAATGCAGTTCCTGGCCAGGCAGGGGAGCAAGGATTCCTGGTGGAAAGCCAGCTCTCTGTTCCTCAGTGGCTTTTTCTGGCCCCTGGCCACCTCTCTCACTTCTCGACCTTGCTCACTTTGCTCTGCTCTGTTGGGTGAGTGAATTTTACAGACGAAAAACCTGAGATTGGTTAAGTAATTTGCCCAGCATTCCTCAGCTGATTGTGGTGGGGCCAGGATTTGAATTAATCCCAAAGGCCTTGTTTGGCTAGATCCTGGTTTTGGTGCTTTTCAGATCCTCCATGAGCCAGCCTTTCCCACTACAGCCTCAGTCATGTCAGTAACTCCCATGTAGTTACAACCCAGTAGTCCTTTTCCTTGGTGGGTGGGGGGCGGTGAGTGGGCAGTCTCACTCTGTTGCACAGGCTGGAGTGCAGTGGCACAATCTTGGCTCATTGCAACCTCCACCTCTTTGGTTCAAGCAATTCTCGTGTTTCAGCCTCCCAGGTAGCTGGGACTATACAGATCATACGCCACCACGCCTGGTTAATTTTTGTATTTGTAGTAGAGAGGGTTTCGCCATGTTGCCCAGGCTGGTATTGAACTCCTGGCCTCAAGCCATCTGCCAGTCTCGGCCTCTCAAAGTGCTGGGATAACAGGGGTCAGCCACCACGCCTGGCCACAACCCATAAGTCCTTCTGTTTCTCCATTATATCAGCAGGAAATAGCCAGCTTTTCTCCACTTACCCATTCACTTATGCAGCACACACTTGTGCATTTATGGTGTGTGCCAGGCGTTGTGCTCTGGGCTGGGAGCTGCAGAGGAATAACACACGGCCCCTTTTGTTCAAGACACTCACATGGTCTGGCCACTGGAAGGGCTGGGCACAGAGTTCATGTGAGAAGTGAGATGTACTGTATCCCTGGACTGACCTACCAGGAGTACAGAGTGTACTGTGGACACGCAGAGTGTGCCCAGCAAGTGATTAAACATTTCAATTCAAGCTCCCTTGTGCATTTTGCTAATCAAAGCTATAATTATGATATTTTATGTTTCATATTCCGAAATGCATTTTTCAGATTCCTGAAACCATATAATAGCCCTTGCATGATGTCAGTTTTATATGCACAAAACACAGTTTTGTGCAATGATATTTTTACGAGCCTTTAGCAGAGCAAATGATGACGTATCTCTGGCTTCTACTGCTGTTTGGGTTGGTAAGTTGATTTCTCTGTCTCTTATTTTGAGATGGAGTCTTGCTCTGTCATCCAGGCTGGAGTGCAGTGGCGTGGTCTCGGCTTATCACAACCTCCACCTCCTAGATTCAAGCGGTTCTCCTGCCTCAGCTTCCCGAGTAGCTGGAATTACAGGCACACGCCACCACGCCCAGCTAATTTTTGTATTTTTAGTAGAGACTGGGTTTCACCATGTTGGTCAGGCTGGTCTTGAACTCCTGACCTTGTGATCCACCTGCCTTAGCCTCCCAAAGTGGTGTTGGGATTACAGACGTGAGCCACTGTGCCTGGCCCCCCCTTTTTTTTTTTTTTAGATGGAATTTCACTCTTGTTGCCCAGGCTGTAGTGCAATGGCATGATCTCAGCTCACTGCAACCTCCACCTCCCGGGTTCAAGTGATTCTCGTGCCTCAGCCTCCCAAGTAGCTGGGATTATAGGCGCGCCACCATGCCCAGCTAATTTTGTATTTTTAGTAGAGATGGAGTTTCTCCATGTTGTTCGGGCTGGTCTCGAACTCCTGATCTCAGATGATACGCCCGCCTTGGCCTCCCAAAGTGCTGGGATTACAGGTATGAGCCATGGGGCGCAGCCCTTTTTTTTTTTTTTTTTTTTGAGATGGAGTCTCGCTCTGTCACCCAGGCTGGAGTGTAGTGGCATAACCTCGGCTCGCTGTAACCTCCACCTCCTTGGTTCAAGTAATTCTCCTGCCTCAGCCTACCAAGTAGCTGGAACTACAGGTGTGCACCACCCCATGCTCAGCTAATGTTTGTATTTTTTAGTTGAGTTGGGGTTTCACCACATTGACCAGGCTGGTCTCGAACTCCTGACTTCGTGATCCACCTGCCTCAACCTCCCACTTAGTGCTGGGATTACAGGCGTGAGCCACCACTCCTGGCCTTCTCTGTCTCTTTATGGTATGTGGGAAGATTTGTTTTTAAAGGGAAAAGGGGAAAAGAGGGTTGGGGAGGGCTCCTTGAAATTATACCAGAGGCTGGGCACAGCTGCTCACGTCTGTAATCCCAGCACTTCAGAAGGCTGAGGCTGGAGGATCGCTTGAGCCCAGGAGTGGCAAGACGCTATCTCTACAAAAAAAATTTTTTAAATAAGCCAGGCATGATGGCACATGCCTGTATTCCCAGCTACTCTGGAGGCTGAGGCAGAAGGATCTCTTGAGCCCAGGAGTTCAAGGATGCAGTGAGCTGTGATTTTGCCACTGCACTCCAGCCTGGATGAGAGAGCAAGACACCCACCCAGTCTGTTAAAAAATAAAGAAAGAGGCCAGGCACAGTGGCTCACACCTGTAATCTCAGCACTTTGGGAGGCCGAGGTGGACGGATCACCTGAGTTCAGGAGTTCATGATCAGCCTGGCCAACATGGTGAAACCCCATCTCTACTAAAAATACAAAGATGAGCCGGGCATGGTGGCACACACCTGTAATCCTAGCTACTCAGGAGGCTGAGGCACAAGAATCGCCTGAACCCGGGAGGTGGAGGTTGCAGTGAGCCAAGATTGAGCCACTGCACTCCCGCCTGGGTGATAGAGTGAGACTCCATCTCAAAAAACGAAAGAAATTCTAACAGATTCATTCTAGAGCAGGATTTCTCAGCCTCAGCACGGATGACATTTGGGCCAAATCTTCATTGTGGAGGCTGTTCTGTTTATTGTAGGAGACATTTGGGCCAAATCTTCATTGTGGAGGCTGTTCTGTTTATTGTAGGATGTGTAGCAGTATCCCTGGCCTCTATCCACTAGATGCTAGTTGTACCTCTAGAGTTGCAATAACCAAAAATGTCTCTAGACATTGCCAAGTGTCTCTTGAGGGAGCAAAATCGCCCAAGGTTCAGTCACTGTTCAGGATTTTGTTAGTTTCCGATTGCTGCTGTAACAAATTGCTGCAATTACTTAGTGGCTTTAAAACAACACATTTATTATCTTACAGTACCTGGGGGTCAGAAGTTCTAAAGTCAAGGTGTCAGCATGGCTGTGTTCATTCTGGAGGCCCCAGGGGAAAATCTGTTTTTTTTGCCTTGTCCAGATTCTAGGGGCTGTCCTCATTCCTTGGGCTCCTGGCCCCTCCCTCCATCTTCAAAGCCAGCAGCGTGGCATCTTCACATCTTTCTCTTTGTCTTTGGTCACATCTCTTCCTCTAACTCTGACCCTTCTACCTCCTTCTTATAAGGATCTTGTGATTACACTGGGCTCACAGGATAATCCACGACTGTCTTCCCATCTTACAATCCTTAATCACATCTGCAAAGTGCCTTTTGCCATATAAGGTAACATACTCACAGATTCCAGGGATTAGGATGTAGACATCTTAAGAGGGGCCATTTTTCTGCCTGTCACATAGACAGTTTGGCCTCAGGGTACAATGAAATTTCATTGCTTATGGAGGGCTTGTAGGGATTGAAGTGATTTAGGGAGGCAGGGACTGGGGGATTATTGGGGCATAATAGCAGCTAGTACTTTTGAGAGTCAAGTCTATGCCATATATCATGTGCCTAATCTCATTGTATCCTCAGAACAATCCCCGCAGGGGTACTGTTAGCTGTCCCCTGTTTACAGAGGAGGGAACTATCCAAGGAGGGCTTTCTGGAGGCCAGGTGCAGTAGCTCATGCATGTAATCAACTTTGGGAGGTCGAGACAGGAGGATCACTTGAGGCCAGGAGTTCAGAGGCAAGGAGATCACTTGAACTTGGGAGACTGAGGCTCCAGTGAGCCATGACTGTGCCATTGTACTCCAGCCTGGGTGACAGAGTGAGATCCTGTTTCAAAAAATAAATAAATAAATAAAATAAAAGACCAGCCTACGCATTGTAGGGAGACTCTCATCTCTACAAAAATAAAATAACATAATTCGTCAGATGTGGTGGTATACACCTGTAGTCCCAGGTACTCAGGAGGCTGAGGTGGGAGGATCATTTGAGCCCCGGAGTTGGAGGCTACAGTGAGCTATGATTGCACCACTGCACTTCAGCCTGGCCAACAGAGCCAGACTCTCTAAAAGATAGCAACAACAACAACAACAACAAAGAAACCCCAAAAAAATAAACAAGGCTTTCTGGAGGAGGTCAAAATTTGAGCTGGATCTTGAAAAGATTAAAAGGTTTTGCCAGTGAGTGGGAAAGGGATTCCAGGCAGAAGTGTTATTGATGGAGGATGTCCAGGTTCTTGGTGTTTTGAGCAAAGAATTGGACAAAACACCTGAACAAAGCAAGGAAAGAATAAAGCAGTGAAAGCAAATATTTACAGCAAACAAAAGTACACTCCACAGGGTGGGAGTGAGCTTGAGCAAGTGGCTTACAGATTGCCTGGGGTTTAAACACCCTTTACAGGTTTCCCGTTGGTCACTTGATGTACACCCTATGTAAATGAATGGGATCAGTCTGATAGGTTGTGGAAAGTGACCAATCAGAGGCTGAAGTGAAGTTACACGTTTAAACGCTATGCAAATATCTGATTGTGGAAAGTAACCAATCAGGCTCAAGTGAAGTTACAAATGAAGACCCCTATGCAAATAAGACTTGGTCAGTGACCAGCCTGATAATTTGTGGGGTGGAACAAATCAGAGGTACTTTCAGTTTTTTATCTGACACGCAGAAAAGTAGGGGCTTGCAAAGGGAGTAGCCTCTGGTCCTTTTGTTACATGGGCGTGAAAAGTTGGGGTTTTCCTTTTGATTTAGTTGCAGGAAGTCAGCCTGAATCGGCCTTAGGTTCCCTGCCTCCAGACCCTATTCTCCTGCCTCAGAGGCACCTGCAGGTAGTTAAAGGGCAAGGAGGAGGTGAGGAGAACTTTGTGGTATATGGAGATTGATTATTGGACTTGGAAAGTTGGGAAGCCGAGATGGCAGGGAGGAAGGGATGTATGGGCTGGACTCTGCAAATTGGTCCTTTCATTCTGATGTAAAGTGTACTATTTCTCTCAATAGTTTAAATAAATATTTATAAGCACCCACTATATGCTAGGGGTGCAGACATTAATAAGACACAGATGTGAAATCTTAGCTTGAAGCTTGATTTAATCACTCCTAATGCTGCACCCTAGTAAATAAACACTGAGCAACCAGGTGCGGTGGTCACACCTATAATCCCAGCACTTTGAGAGGCTGAGGCGGGCGGATCACTTGAGGTCAGGAGTTCAAGACTAGCCTGACCAACATGGTAAAACCCCGTCTCTACTACAAATACAAAATTTAGCCAGGCGTGGCAGTAGATGCCTGTAATCCCAGCTATGTGGGAGGCCGAGGCAGGATAATTGCTTGATCCTGGGAGGCAGAGGAAGTTGCAGTGAGCCAAGGTCGAACCATTGCACTTAAGCCTGGGCGACAGAGCAAGATTCCATCTCAAAATAAAACAATAACAACAAAAAAAAAACTAAACAGCAAGGTATTTGAGCTCATGTTGAGCACCTGTGCACTGAAAACAGTACAAGGTATGGGGAGAGGGGTGGAGACAGCAACGCGGACCTTAAGATGTCACAGCTTGCCTGACAAAGTCTGTGATCTAGGATGGGGTCCCAGTTCCTGATGGTGGGGCCTGGGATTCAAACCCTGGCCATGCGGCTGTAGAGCACAAGCTGTTAGCCACTGTATTGGGCTTTGGTTTCTGTTTCTTGTTTAAAGGAAAGTGGGGACTCCTGCTGGAATTTAAAATATCTTCACCCGGGCGTGGTGGCTCATGCCTGTAATCCTAGCACTTTGGGAGGCCGAGGTGGGTGGATCATCTGAGGTCAGGAGTTCAAAACCAGCCTGGCCATCATGATGAAACCCCATCTTTAAAAATAAATAAATAAACAAAATAAAATAAAATATCTTCAGAACAGGCCAGGTGCGGTGTCTCACGCCTGTAATCCCAGCACTTTGAGAGGCTGAGGCAGGCGGATCACGAGGTCAAGAGATCAAGACCATCCTGGCCAACATAGTGAAACCCCATCTCTACTAAAAATACAAAAATTAGCTGGGCGTGGTGGCGCCACCTGTAGTCCCAGCTACTCGGGAGGCTGAGGCAGGAGAATTGCTTGAACCTGGGTGGCAGAGGTTGCAGTGAGCCGAGATCTCACCACTGCACTCCAGCCTGGCGACAGAACAAGACTCTGTCTCAAAAAAAAGAAAAAAAATATCTTCAGAACAAGCCAGGTGCAGCCCTCAATGCCTAGCTCTGTGCAGTTCCCCTCCCTTAAGGTGGCCTTTTCAGAGGTAGCTTCTGGACCTGGTAGCTCCTGTCATTGTCAAAGGAGCATTCCTGTCAAGTGCTAAGTGTAGCACCTGGTATGCAATCAGCCTTTCACATGTATTATTTGTCTTTCTTATTTCTATAGAAATTATACTTTTTGAGGTTGGTAAGCAAATAAGAAGCTTTTCTGCTTTTTTATCACTCATTCACAGCACAAAAGCCACACCTTCCCTGCTCTGAATTTGTGCTAAACTGAGAAATTTCAGCTTCTTGAGTTGGTGGAATAAGACAGCGTTCTTGGCATGGTATCTAAAGGAACCAGAAGGCTGGGCACTGTGACTCACACCTGTAATATCAACACTTTAGGAGGTTAAGGCAGGAGGATCACTTGAGACCAGGGCCTCGAGACCAGCCTAGGCAACACAGCAAGACCCCATCTGTAAAAAATATTAAAGGAACCTACCAGTGTAGGGAGAGGGTGGGAAGGGAAGTAGGAAGGGGAAGTAAAGTCTCATTTTTCACTCCAGGAAATCAAGATAGGATCAAAATAAATAAAGTAAGAAACAACAGGGGCACGCCTGTAATCCCAGCACTTTGGGAGGCTGAGGTGGGTGGATCACTTGAGTCCAGGAGTTGGAGACCAGCTGGGCAACATGGTGAAACCCTATCTCTACAAAAATTTACAAAAATATACAAAAATTAGCTTGTGGTCCCACCTACTCTGGCAGCTCATGTGGGAGGATCACTTGAGCCTGGGAAACAGAGGTTGCGGTGAGCCAAGATTGCCCACTGCACTCCAGCCTGGATAACAGAGTGAGACCCTCTCTCAAAAAAAAAAAGAAATGAGAAGCATATTATTTCGTGATATGTATACACCAAG
The DNA here is from genome assembly GCA_004027715.1 of Plecturocebus donacophilus. Taxonomy (NCBI): domain Eukaryota; kingdom Metazoa; phylum Chordata; class Mammalia; order Primates; family Pitheciidae; genus Plecturocebus; species Plecturocebus donacophilus. Next base: position 19,099 of record PVKP010009265.1, on the reverse strand, counting down.
GGTAATACAGAGAAGAGTTGGAAGAGGTTGCCCCTAGGGGTGGGAAGCAGGGCTGCCCATGCACAGTTGCAAAGGTTGTTCACTAGAGCTGAGCCGTACCCCACCTATGTGATCATACACAGTGGCCCTAGTAAGAAAAAGGTGTTTAAAAATATTTTTAAAATTATAAATAAATAATATATAATGGCCGAAGCCCGGCTGAATTTGGACGGAGTCTCACTGTGTCACCTGGGCTGGAACGCAGTGTCATGATCTCACTGCAACCTCTGCCTCCCAGGTTCAAACAGTTCTCCTGCCCGAGCTTCCTGAGTAGCTGGGATTACAGGCAGGCACTACCACGCCCTGCTAATTTTTGTATTTTTAGTAGAGACAGGGTTTCCCCATGTTGGCCAGGCTGATCTTGAATTGCCAACCTTAGGTGACCCGCCCGCCTTGGCGTTCCAGAGTGTTGAAATTACAGGCGTGAGCCACTGTGCCTGGCTGGTTTGGGGCTTTTCATATTGTATGTGACAGAAAACCTATCTGTAGCTAGCTAAATAGCCCTTTCCCCTACTGCCTCCCAAAAGGCGGGGGTTATTGTATCATATGATTCAGAAATCTATGAGGGCTTGGTAGTTTGGTTTTAGGACTATCTGGATTCCAGGTTTCAAATGACATTATCTTTCTTCGTTTTTCTCTTTCTCTGGTTCTGCCCTCCACCACACATGAGCTTTGTTCTGTGGTGGCCTCGGCCCCAGTCTGAAGTTCACATTCAGCATGAAAACACTGAGCACCTCTTCCAGTCACTCAAGCAAAAAGCCCCAGGCTTGCTACAGTGGGCTAGAATAGTGTGACTCTAGCCACATGACCACCTCTGAGCCAATCTCTGTGGCCAGGCACCCCAGTGCTATGATTGGTTTAGGCCTGGATCATGTGACAACGCATGACTTGAGGGTGGGGCAAAGGCAGATCCTCATACAGAAGCTGGTGCGTGATTCCATTCCAGGTGGCTTATGAGTCACCTGTGTCCAGTGTGGTTGTAGTCAAGAATGTGTGGGTTGTGCTGTGCTGGGCATATACTAGTGTGTGCATTGACCAGCTTGGGGTGTGCCGTTTTGGCTCTGGGATGCTGGTTCCTAGGAGTGGTGGTGGGAAGATTCCACCCCCTTTCTACCATAGGAAGGCAGCTCTTGGGGGTGAGGGTGAGCCCGAGGGGGGCCAGTGGCCACTGTGGCTCAACCCTCAGGCCTTGACCTGAGCATTGCAAGCATAGTTTCCTGCCTCTATAAACTGCCAGATCAAGACTCCGTGAGACAGTGGTTTCCATGGCCAGAGCCTAAAATAATCTATTCCCTGAGGACCCCTGAAGAAGCTTGACTTTGCTCTGAGCCAGACGTCCAGGTCACAAGTCTGGCTGGGACCCAAGGCTCAGTCCCCTTTATTGATGATAATAAAATGATGATAAGAATAGCTGTTGGGTTCATGGGGTGAATACAATTATGCATCCCCACTGAGGCTCAAGAAGTGAAGTCACACAGCCAGTCAGTGGCAGAGATGGGGCTTGAACTTGGGGTCGTTCTGTCTCACTCTGCTACCTTTCCATAGAAATAGGGACTGGAGGCTGGGCACAGTGGCTCATTCTTTTAATCCCCAGCACTTTGGGAGGCCAAGGAGGGTGGATCACTTGAGAGCAGGAGTTCAAAAAATAAAAGAAAGAAATAGGGACTGGGAGGAGAAGGTATGGATGACTGAGTAAGGCAGAAGAAACATTCAAGAGAATCCTGATGTCTTGGAGCTGGCGTCCTGTTCTTATCACAGGAGCAGATCTTTCTTTGGACCAAGGAAAGCCCAGGTTAGACAGAGATCCCTAGGAGGCTGGGTGCCTTGACTGGTGTTGGAATAGGACTCTTGGAACTGACTAAGGGGCTAAGGAAGGTTCCTTGTCTGGGGAAATCCAGCATCCTCCAGGTACCCAGCCTTCATGTACAGATATAAGAGTCTCTGCCAAGTTAGCACTCTGGATTGAGGCCACAGTTCTCCCAGGTTGATCCTGCCCAGGCACCCACTTGTCATAAAGGATGTGACCTTTCGGCCACGTGCAGTGGCTCATGCCTGTCATCCCAACACTTGAGGAGGCCAAGGTGGGAGGATTGCTTGAGGCCAGGAGTTTGAAACTAGCCTCGGCAACATAGTGAAACCCTGTCTCAACAAAGATAAACAAATTAGGTGGGCACAGTGGCACACACCTGTAGTCCCAGCTACTCAGGAGGCTGAGGTAGGAGAATCACTTGAGCCCAGAGATCGACGCTGCAATGAGCTATGATCACACCATTGTACTCCAGCCTGGGCAGCAGAACAAGACCCTTTCTCGAAAAATAAAACTTTATAAAAAAGACGATGTGACTTTTTATGATATGGGAGAGAAGGAACTACTGTACCAAATAAAATTAGCAAGTAGAAAGGAAAAAAGAAAATTACAGTAGATTATTCAAGTTTAGGTATCAAAGTATGAAGATTGTGAGTCCAGAATAGTTATGATCCCATGGTATAAGAAACCCAGGTTCTCTGTCTTATCGCTCTTCCAGCCTCTGCACATGGCTATCCACCTCATGGTCTAAGGTAGCTGCTTGAGCTCCGACAATCACATATGCATTTCAGCCAGCAGGAAGGAAGGAGAGCCGAGGGGCACACTCCCTTTAAGAACTGTTCCGTATAGTTGCACACAGTCCTTCTTATATCCCATTGGCTAAAACTTGGTCCCATGGTCACACCCATATACAAAGGACTCTGGGAAATGTATCCTGAGTGGTCACGTGACAAGCGTAGCCAAAACCCAGTGGTTCTGTTATTATGAAAGAGTGAACAGCTATTGGGGGATAGTTTGCCACAGCTGCCTTAAGAGCAAATTTATGACAACTCAAAAGCCGTAAAACAGATGACACTTGCTTAGCTCTGGAATGCGTATCAAGTGCCTGGTGCATACAAGGCACTGTGTCAGGCAGGGTCACAGCTGCTTGTCTTCGTTCACCAGGGCTGAGGAGAACGTCAGATCTGTGGTGGGACATGGCCGAGGCTGGGCGCCCCACACTGCAAGATGAGGGAGTTGGCTAGGTGAATTAATTGGGTAAGGAGCCAGGATTTGCTCCCTGGCAGCCCAGATCCTGAATCTGAGCGTGTTTTTTTGTTTATTTGAGATAAACAAAAGTGGTATATAGTGGCATGATCTCAGTTTACTGCAGCCTCTGCCTCCCAGGCTCAAGTGATCCTCCTACCTCAGCCTCCTGAGTAGCTGAGACTGCAGGCACACACCGTCATGCCTGGCTAATTTTTATATTTTTCTGTAGAGACAGGATTTCGCCATGTTGCCCAGGCTGGTCTGGAACTCCTGAGCTCAAGTGATCCACCCATCTTGGTCTCCCAAAGTGCTGGGATTACAGGTATGAGCCATCATACCTGGCCCTGAATCTGAGCCTTTAACTACTGAACTAACTACACTGCCTGGAGGTCTGCAGGTTGAGGCTGTGGTTCTGGCCCCTCTCCTGGCACCATCCTGTCCCCCAGTGGCCGCCAATTTGGCTGGGCCCGCTGTCAGCTCCTGGCACCACACCATGTTGATCAGCAGGGATTCTGGCCAAGGGCTGATCATGGCAGAGTAGGAGCTGGGGCTGGGAGTGGTTGACAGTGTGGAGAAGCCAGCCCAGGGCTCAGGGAGGATTTTGGTGACAAGCAGGATCAGGTGGCTGTGGCATTAGATCCAGGCCTGTGACTGTTTCTTGCCCAAAGGATAAGAAACAAACTCAGCAGTTGACAGCAATTGACAGACTGTGAGTATAGAAATCGATGTGTAGGTGGTGTGTTAAGGAAAAAGATTAAACAGAAAGAAAAACAGAAGTCATAAGTAGAATAGAAAATAGCAAGAGTAAGCCCGGCATGGTGGCTCATGCCTGTAATCCCAGTGCTTTGGGAGGCCAAGGTGGGAGGATCATTTGAGGCTGGAAGTTCAAAACCAGCCTGCCAACATAGACTCTGTCTCTACAAAAATAAAAAACATTAGCCGGGCATGGTGGCATGGGCTGCTCAGGAGGCAGAGGCGGGAGGATCACCTTAACCCAGCTGATGGAGGCTGCAGTGAGCTGTGATTGCACCACTGCACTCCAGTTGGGGTGACCTGTCTCTGAAAATAAAATAAAAATAACAAGAGTACATTATGCAAAGTAAGGCTAAGTATAATTTCTTGAAATTTTACTTTCCATTTTATAGGTGTGTACTGGGTTAGGATATAAATATATTTACTGCTTCAGTAGCCAAAGTACCAAAGTCTTGGCTCCAGAAGACCGCCTGCCTGATGGACAGCACTGCCGAAAATAATTGGAATTATTGGTTTGATGTAAAAATGTTTTAACTAATTTACTTACTATTTTGTGTCTAAAGCAATCCAGCTTTGTAAAAACATGAAAGCAGTCTAGAAATGTACAAAGTTTTAAAAAGCTCTCCAGGCTCAGTGGCTGACACTTGTAATCCCGTCTCTTTGGGAAGCCAAGGCAGGCGGTTCACTTGAGGTCAGGAGTTCGAAACCAACCTGGCCAGCATGGTGAAACCCTACCTCTACTAAAATACAAAAATTAGGCGGGTGTGGTGGTGGGCACCTATAGTCACAGCTACCTGGGAGGCTGAGGCAGGAGAATCGCTTGAACCTGGGAGGCTGAGGCAGGAGAATCGCTTGAACCTGGGAGGCAGAGGTTGCAATGAGCCGAGATCATGCCACTGCACTCCAGCCTGGGCGATAGAGCGAAACTCCGTCTCAAAAAAAATTTTTTTAATTAAAAATTAAAAGTTTTCTCCAGCTCCACAACTGCTTATCCAAGCGCTGTACAGTTCCTATGGATTTTTCAGGGAAGTTTTCATGCATGTACACATGTCCTTTTTCTTTTTCTTTATTTTTTGGAGACAAAGTCTTGCTCTGTTGCCCAGGCTGGAATGTTGTGGCACAATTTCAGCTCTCTGCAACCTCCACCTCCTGGGCGCAAGTGATCCTCCCACCTCAACCTCCTGAGTAGCTGGGACTACAGGTGCACACCGCTACACCCAGCTAACTTTTTGTATTTTATTGTAGAGATAGGGTCTCATTGTTTCCCAGGCTGGTCTCAAACTCCTAGGCTCAAGTGATCCTTCCACCTCAGCCTCCCAATGTGCTGGGATTACAGACGTGAACCACCACATCCGACTTTCTTTTTTTTAACTTTGGCTTTCTTGAGATATAATTGATATGCGTTACAATCTGCTTATTTAAAATGTACAATTCAGTGGTTTTTAGTATATTCACAGTCATGCCCCCACAATCAATTTTAGAACATTTTCATCAACTCAAAAGAAACCCCATACCCATTAGCAATCATTCCCCATTTCCCCCCCAACCATTCCCACCACCCCACCCTTCCTTCAGCCCCAGGCAACCATTAGTCTGCTCTCTGCTGCTGTAGTCTTGCCTTCTCTGGAAGTTTCATAAACAGAGGATTAGCCAATGTGTATGGTCTTTTGTGACTCCCTTTCGCCTCCCTTAGTGGTTGTAGGTTTCATCCATATTGGAGTGTTTCAGTATCTAGGAGTGGAATTGCTGGATCATACGGTAATTCAGTGTTTAACTTTTTGAGAAGTTGTGGTTTTTTTTTTTTTTTTAAGATAAGATCTCACTCTGTCACCCAGGCTGGAGTACAATGGCGCAATCTCAGCTTACTGCAACCTCTACCTCCCAGGCTCAAGCAATCCTCCCACCTCAACCTCCCAAGTAGTTGGGATTACAGGCATGCACCACCACACCTGGCTACTTTTTTTTTTTTTGAGATGGAGTCTCATTTGCCCAGGCTGGAGTACAGTGGCGCGATCTCAGCTCACTGAAACCTCCAACTTCTGGTTCAAGGGATTCTCCTGCCTCAGCCTCCTGAGTAGCTAGGATTACAGGTACACACCACCATGCCTGGCTAATTTTTTGTATTTTTAGTAGAAACGGAGTTTCTCCATATTGGCCAGGCTGGTTTTGCACTCCTGACATCAGGTGATCCACCCACCTCAGTCTCCCAAAGTGCTGGGATTACAGGCCTGAGCCACCGCACCCGGTTTTTTTTTTTTTTGGAGACAGAGTTTCACTTGGTCATCCAGCCTGGAGTGCAGTGGTGCAACCTCAGCTTACTGCAACCTCTGCCTCCCTGGCTTAAGCTATTCTCCTGCCTCAGCCTCCCGAGTAATTGGGACTTCAGGGGCGTGCCACCACATCCACCTAATTTTTGTATTTTTAGTAGAGATGGGGTTTCACCATATTGGCCAGGCTGGTCTCGAACTCCTGACCTCGTGATCTGCCTGCCTCGGCCTCTCAAAGTGCTGAGGTTACAGGTGTGAGCCATCATGCCCGGCCATTTTTTTCTTTTTTTTAATCTGAGATAGAGTCTCACTTCGTCACCCAGACTGGAGTCCAGTGGCACAATCTCAGTTCATTGCAACGTCTGCCTCCTGGGTTCATGCAATCCTGGTGCCTCAGCCTCCCGAGTACCTGGGATTACAGGCAGGTGCCACTACACCTGGCCAATTTTTTGCATTTTTGGTAGAGTCAGGGTTTTGACATGTTGGCCAGGCTGGTCTCAAACTCCTGACCTCAAGTGATCCATCCACCTCAGCCTTCCAAAGCGCTGGGATTACAGGCATGAGCCACTGTGTCTAGCCCAGGTGATATCCAATTTACCTGTGCTTTTGTTGCTATTGTTTGGTGTCTTGTCAAGAAGGCTTTGCCTAACTCAGGGTCATGAAAAATTTATATTTTCTTCTAATAGAATTTTAGCTTCTAATTTAGGCTTTTGATTCATTTTGAGTTAATTTTGGGGTATGGCATAAGGAAGGGGATCAACTTCATTTTTTTGCATATGGATATTCATTTATCCCCACACCATTTGTTGAAAAAGTTCTTCCTTCCCCATTGAATCATCTTGGCATGCTTGCTGGAAAATCAACTGGCTGTAACTGAGGGTAAATTATCTTGGCACCCTTGTTGAAAATCAAGTGGCTGGCTGGGCGCGGTGGCTCAGGCCTGTAATCCAAGCACTTTGGAGGCCAAGGCGGGCAGATCACCTGAGGTAGGGAGTTCAAGACCAGCCTGACCAACATGGTAAAACCCTGTCTTTCTAAAAAAAAATTTTTTTTTGAGGAAAAAAAAAAGAAAATCAAGTGGCTGTAAATGTGAGAATTCTATCCTACAATCTTCCTGAACTCTTTCTTGGTGTTTTTTTTGTGTGTGTGTGTGTCTGTGGGTATGGGACCTTCCCCTTTCTAACAGTCACACAGTATTTGATGGTGTAGAGAGAAATACTGTAATCTCTATAATGAGCTTCTATTGGACACTTGGGGCTGTTGGGTTTGTTTGATTTGGTTTGGTTGCTATTACTGATTGTGCTATAGAAAACGCTTTTAGGAGCACTCTTTCATTCCAGGGAAGTGCATTGAGTGCCTTTTTTGTGCCAGGCACTCTTGGAGGTATTGGGCCTATAGACAATAACAAAGTAAGCAGGGTAATTTCAGTTTGAGAAAAGCACAGTGAAGAAATGAACCGTGCCTGGAATCCCAGCATGCTTTTGTGTCTTATCTAAGAAGGCTTGGCCCTCACTTTGGGAGGCCAAGGCAGGAGGAACACTTCAGCACAGGAAGTTGAGACCAGTCTGGGCAACATAGCAAGACCCAGCCTCTACAGAAAATAAAGAAAATTAGCCAGGCTTGATGGCATACACCTGTGGTCCCAGCTACTTGGCGGTAGAGTGGGAGGATTGCTCGGGCCTGTGAGGTCAAGCAGTGACTTAGGTGAGCTAGGATGGCACCGCTGTACTCCAGCCTGGATGACAGAGCAAGATTCTGTCTCAAAAAAAAAAAAAAAAGAAGCTGGGCGCGGTGGCTCACACCTGTAATCCCAGCACTTTGGGAGGCCAAGGTGGGCGGATGACGAGGTCAAGAGATCGAGACCATCCTGGCCAACATGGCGAAACCCTATCTCTACTAAAAATACAACAATTAGGTGGGCATGGTGGTGTGCGCTTGTAGTCCCAGCTATTCGGGAGGCTGAGGCAAGAGTATTGCTTGAACCCGGGAGGCACACGCCACTGCACTCCAGCCTGGTGCCTGGCGACGGAGCAAGACTCTGTCTCAAAAAAAAAAAAAAAAAAAAGAAAGAAAAAGGGCCAGACGTGGTGGCTCACGCCTATAATCCCAGCACTTTGGGAGGCCAAGGAGGGTGGATCAGCTGAGGTCAGGAGTTCAAGACCAGCCTAGCCAACATGGTGAAATGCCATCTCTACTAAAACTACAAAAGTTAGTTGGGTGTGGTGACGAGCACCTGGAATCCCAGCTACTCAGGAGGCTGAGACAGGAGAATCGCTTGAATCTGGGAGGTGGAGGTTGTAGCAAGCCAAGATCGCACCATTGCACTCCAGCCTAGGCGACAAGAGCAAAACTCTGTCTCAGAAAAAACAAAACAAAACAGATAAGCAAGGGAGTGCTTGATTATGCATGTGCATGTTGGGTTGAGGGTTCTGTGATTTGGGGATTCACAGAAGATTTCACTGAAGAGGTGTCTTTTGAGCTATGAGCTCAATGATGAGAAAGCCCACAGTTAGGAAGGCTGTTCCAGGCACAAGGAACAGCAAGTACAAAGACCTGGACCGGAAGGTGGGAATGAACTTAATACTTTCACAAAAAAAAAACAAAAAACAAAAAACAATGTGCCTGGAGAGCAGCCAGGGCTGGAGAAGAGGGCAGCACGCCAAATGAACGCAGCTCTTGCAGCCTTACGAAGGCATGTGGATTTTATTACGAATGTGAAAGGAAGCTGCTGGGGGTGGGCGTTTAGCAGAGGAGTACCTTGATCAAATTGATGTGCCGAAAAGAGCACTCTGCTTAAGAAGCCCGTTTTTTTCCCAACCTGGTTCCAGCATTTCCAAACACAGTTCTTAGAAGTGGAATGACTGGGTCAGCAGGTTTAGACATTTAAAATGTTCCTGGGTGCTGCCAACTGCCTCCCCAAAAGATAGCTCCAGGTTTTACCCCAAAGGTGCCAGCTCCTGCCATAGCCCGCAGCGTTTGGGGTGAGGGTCGGGCGAATTTGCACCCCTGGATCCCAGCACCCACTCTCAGCCATTGCTTTCTTTATAGGACCTTCACCTTTGCATTTACCCAGTAACTCTGGCTGTGCCGGGTACCCCTTGGGTAAAACGGGCACCCCAGAAACATGGCAGACGAAGATCTCATCTTCCGCCTGGAAGGTGTTGATGGCAGCCAGTCCCCCCGAGCTGGCCCTGATGGTGATTCTGATGGGGACAGCGATGACGAGGAAGGTTACTTCATCTGCCCTATCACCGATGACCCAAGGTCAAACCAGAATGTCAATTCCAAGGTTAATAAGTACTGCAGCAACCTAACGAAGAGTGAGCGGTGTGGCTCCAGCGGATCCCCGGCAAACTCCTTCCACGTCAAGGTGAGTGAGCCACCTAGGCCGCCTTCCCCACCTAGCTTAGCTGCTGTCAGGGATGGAGGGTTGGGGTCTCTGGTTGGAGTCTTCTTTGTGTTTCTAAACCTTGGCCAGTGCTCCCAGCTCTGATCTGAGGATATACTTGTTAAGCAAGGAGGGTTTTGTTGATTTAAGATAAATTTCTTTACCTTGGAACAGGGTGTTTTTCGAATAGTAGCCCAGGACACGCTACGGAGTTGTGAAAATCTTTTGCTGAGTTTTGTCCAGTGTTTTGTTTTTATTTATTTATTTACTTATTTTAGTTTTCCTTAGAGACATGGTTTTGCTCTGTCACCCAGGCTGTTGTGCAGAGGCGCTGGTTTTGTTGTTGTTGTTGTTTTGTTTTTTTAAGAAATGGAACAGAACAGAATAAAATAGCAACTATTGGGGAACATTGCAAACTATAAAGATCTTACTTCTTTTTAAAAACTTATTTGTGGCAATAGAAAATTCCCCAACTAAGGACCGACTTTCCCTCCCTCCCCCCCTTTCTTTTTCTCTCTCTTTCTGTTCCTTCCTTCCTCTCTCCTTCCCTCCCTTCCTCCTTCCCTCCCTCCCTCCTCTTCTCCCTCTCTCTTTTTCTCTTTCTTTTCTTTTCTTTCTTTCTCTCACTTTGTTGTCCAGGCTGGAGTGCAGTGGCACAATCATGGCTCACTGCAGCCTTCAACTCCTAGGCTCAAGCCATCTTCCTACCTCAGCCTCCTGAGTAGCTGGGATTACAGGCTTGTATCACTATACCTGGCTCATTAAAAAAAAAAAATTTTTTTTTTTTTTTTTTGTAGAAATGGGGTCTCACTATGTTTCCCAGGCTAGTCTTGAACTTTTGGCCTCAAGCAATAAGGATTCTATTTCTTAAACATAGGTGTACACACATTCACACACAAAACTGTAGTGGATATATCAGTTACTTATGGTCAGTATACCATTTTTTAAAAAATAAATAGAACAGTGATTTGTGCCTGTAGTCCCAGCTATTCAGGAGGCTGAGGTGGGAGGATGGCTTGAGCCCAAACATTCGAGGCTGCAGTGAGCTATGATTGTGCCACTGCACTCCAGCCTGGGCGAAAAAGTGAGACCCTATTTCTTAAAAAAAGAAAAGAAAGAAAGAAATAGAATGAAATAGAATAGAAAATATTGGAGAATACCACAAAGTGTAAAGACTTTATTTCTTGAAACATGTATACATACCCATTGACACATAAATGTGGCGACTATGTTGGTTGTCAGTAATCAGCCTCTGATGGTATACTCATTGTTAATTTTTTGAAAACTTATTTAACACCATACTTTTAGGTCAGTCGCAGTGTCTCACACCTGTATGTAATGCCAGCGCTTTGAGAGGCCAAAGTGGGAGGATTGCTTGAGCTCAGGACACCATCCGGGGGAACATAGTGAGACACTGTCTCTCAAAAAATAAAATAGACTGAGCGTGGCGGCTCACGCCTGTAATCCCAGCACTTTGGGAGGCCAAGGCGGATGTATCACTTGAGGTCAGGAGTTCGAGACCAGCCTGGCCAACATGGTGAAACCCCGTTTCTACTAAAAATATAAAAAATTAGCCAGGCTTGGTGGCTCACACTTGTAATCCCAGCTACTTGGGAGGCTCAGGCAAGAGAATCATTTGAACCAGGGAGGCGGAAGTGGCAGTGAACCGAGATTGTGCCACTGCACTCCAGCCTGGGCAATGAGAGTGAAAATCCTTCTCAAATAAATAAATACATGTATTGTTCTTTTTTTTTTTTTTTTTTTTTTTTTTGAGACAGAGTCTCGCTCTGTCGCCCAGGCTGGAATACAATGGTGAGATCTCGGCCCAGTGCAACCTCAACCTCCTGGATTCAAGTGATTCTCGTGCCTCAGCCTCCTGAGTAGCTAATATAACAGGTGTGCGCCACCACACCCAGCAAATGTTTTGTACTTTCAGTAGAGACAGAGTTTCCCTGTGTTGGCCATGCTGGTCTCACATTCCTGACCCCAAGTGATCTGCCTGCCACAGCTTCTCAAAGTGCTGGGATTATAGGCATGAGCCACGATGCCCAGCCTAAACTAAATTTAAAAACATAAATTTACTGAAAGCCATTTGGTAGGTGCCAGCATGGGTAATTTATCATGTGAAACTTGTATTTATTTAATGCATATTATGTATCTGTCACCAGGCTATGCTTTGAGTACAAAGAGGCAAACACCAATTGTTTACAGATTTAACAGTCTCCCTATTTATCCAGCAGAAACATTCAAGTGGAGAAACAAACATAATAACTATTAGTTACTTTGATAGAAACTTGTTTAGGACACTGAAAAAAATGACCTCATTTAACACTTACAGCCATGCTGGCTGGGCCTGGTGGATCAAGCCTGTAATCCCAGCACGTTAGGAGGCCAAGATGGGAGGATAACTTGAGGCCAAGAGTGTGAGACCTGCCTGGTCAACATAGCAAGACCCCATCTCTATTAAATAAAAACACTTACAGCTGTCCTATGTGGTTACAACTGTGAAGGATAGACTGCATTCTTTTTTTTAAGGCAGAGTCTTGCTCTGTCGCCCAGGCTGGAGGGCAGTGGCATGATCTCGGCTCACTGCAACCTCCACCTCCCAGGTTCAAGCGATTCTTCTGCCTCAACCTCCCAAGTAGCTGGGACTACAGGCACTTGCCACCACACCGGGCTAATTTTTGTATTTTTAGTTGAGATGGGGCTTCACCATATTGGCCAGGCTGGTCTCAAACTCCTGACCTTTTGGTCCACCCGCCTGGGCCTCGCAAAGTGCTGGGATTACAGGTGTGAGCCACCACACCCGGCCTATTTCCCTTTCTGTTGCCACATTCGAGGAGTGTGGCCCTAATAATTTCTCATTGATTATGAGAATTAATGATTTTTTAAAACCTTTCTACAAATTAACTACCGTTTTCCAAATTTGTTTATTAATTTGAAACTCATACTGTGGAAGGTTTTTCATCTCAAGTGTCTTCTACATTGTCTGATTTTGTGTTGAATATTTTGAAAGCACCCCTCCGTATGTGTGTATGTGGGCACAGAGACATGATAAGTGATATGATTCTTCATGTTGGTTATCATGAAAAAATAAAACACTTTTAAGAGTTGAACATCCTCCTCTGGACTGAAGAAAAGTGTACTTATTTTGGTAGGGATTTGTGTTCATACCATAGCAAAGCTGGTATAAAGAAGAGGAGGAGAAGCTGGGTGCAGTGGGTCATGCCTGTAATCCCAGCACTTTGGGAGTCCAAGACAGGTGGATCACCTGAGGTCAGGAGTTCAAGACCAGCCTGGCCAACATGGCAAAATCCTGTCTCTACAAAAATACGAAAATTAGCCTGGCGTGGTGGTGCCGCCTGTGTTCCCAGCTACTCAGGAGGCTGAGGCGTGAAAATCATTTGAACCTGGGAGGCGGAGGTTGCAGTGAGCCAAGATTGTGCCACTGCACTATTACCTGGGCGACAGACCGAGACTCCATCTCACAAAAAGAGGAGGGGAAAAGGTGAACATTACTGGACTTTGTGAAATAACTGGTGGAGGTAAAAAATCAAAAGTGCAGTACTGTTACCCTTACTTAATCAAATCCTCACAAACAGTTAAGTATCAGTACTGTAAACAAAATGCTTGTCACCACTTTGGGATTTGAAATTAATAATATTCTTCCATAACTTTGGGATTAATCTGTTTTTAGAAAATTAATAATTTTAGTTCCTGGAGATAGTTGGGTAATGTTTTCCTTTTCGGCCTAGAGTTCTAGCTGGAGTCACTCTGGGGCAGGCAGCTCCAGAAATAGCCCCGGGGGTCTCCTCTGGGGTCGGGGGCCCTGAAGGGGCAGGTTTCCACTCATCCTGTTTCCCGTCGGAAGGCAGCTTTAAAATGAGCACCCAACTCCGGGAGGGCAGCTCAAGTGTCCACAAGAGGAGCTGATTTAAATTACAGGCTGTGGTTCTCACAGAATGCTGTGTTTACATTAGAACATAGAAGACATTTGTTTCTTTTTGAGACAAATTCTCGCTCTGTCTCCAGGCTGGAGTGCAGTGGTGTGATCTTGGCTCACTGCAACCTCCACTTCCCAGGTTCAAGTGATTCTTGCGCCTCAGCCTCCCAAGTAGCTGGAACCACAGGTATGCACCACTATGCCCTGCTAATTTGTGTATTTTTAGTAGAGTTAGGGTCTTGCCATGTTGCCCAGGCTGGTCTTGAACTCCTGGCCTCAAGTGATCCGCCCGCCTCAGCCTCCCAAAGTGCTGGTATTACAGGCATGAGCCCCCATGCCCAGCCTTTTCTTCCTTTTTTTTTTTCTTAGAGACACAGTCTTGCTCTGTCACCCAAGCTGGAGTGCAGTGACATGATCATAGCTCATTGCTGCCTCGAACTCCTGAACTCAAGCAGTCCTCCCACCTCAGCCTTCCGAGTAGCTAGGAGGACAAGTGCATGCCACCATGCCCAGATGGTTTTTAATTTTTTTTTTTTTTAAGAGACGGGGTTTCACCGTGTTGGCCAGGCTGATCTCGAACTCCTCACCTCACGTGATCTGCCCACCTCTGCCTCCCAAAGTTCTGGGATTACAGGCGTGAGCCACCATGCCCAGCCTTTAAAAGTTTTTGTATAGATGAAGTCTCAGTATGTTACCCAGGCTGGTCCAAAGATGATTCTATGTGAGTTGACCTTTTTCTTTTTTCTGTGTTTTTCACTTTTTTTTTTATACAGACAGGGTCTCATACTATGTTGCTCAGGTTGGTCATAAACTCCTGGGCTGAAACGATTATCGCACTTCAGCTTCCCAAAGTAGGATTACAGGTATGAGCTACTGCGCCTGGCCATGATTTGACTCTAAAACAGTGCCTACTGTTACATATAGTATGTGTGTGTGAAAACCCATAAAAAGCCCTTGGCACAGTCCTGCTCCATAATAAAGTAAAAAAATGCTAGCGGTTTTTATATATGTAGTTAAGTAAAAAAGCAAGTTGAAATATAGTACAATCCTCTTTTTAGACGGAGTCTCGCTATCACCAGGCTGGAGTGCAGTGGTGTGATCTCACTGCAACCTTTGCCTCCTGGGTTCAAGCGATTCTCCTGCCTCAGCCTCCTGAGTAGCTGGAACTACAGGCTCGCGCCACCATGCCCAGCTAATTTTTGTATTTTTAGTAGAGACAGGGTTTCACTATTTGACCAGGATGGTCTCAATCTCTCGACCTTGTGATCCACCTGCCTCGGCCTCCCAAAGTGCTGGGATTAGGGTGTGAGCCACCGTGCCTGACTGTATGATCCTATTTTTATTAAATATATATATATATATACTCATATATGAGTATCTGCATAGCAAAACCGTTTGAAAGGGAAGTTTGCACCCAGTGGTTACTGGCAGTTCCCTCGAGAGGAGAGGTACTGTTAAGGTGGGACTTTGTATGTATTTCAAACATTTTAAACTTTTAAAGTATACATATGTATTACTTGTGTGGAGAAAAAGATGTTTTTAAGAGAAGAAAAATAAAGCAAAATAGCCAGGTAACTTCCTCTCTCTCAAATAAATTGATAAATAACCCCTTCTTAAAACTCATCACTTCTGGCTGGGCACGGTGGCTCACACCTATAATCTCACTTTGGGATTGTAGGCACTTTCGGAGGCCAAGACAGCTGGATCAGCTGAGATCAGGAGTTCAAGATCAGCCTGACCAACAAGGAGAAACCCCGTCTCTACTAAAAATATAAAAATTAGCTGGGTGTGGTGGCGCATGCCTGTAATCCCAGCTCCTCAGGCGGCTGAGATAGGAGAATGGCTTGAACCCGGGAGGCAGAGCTTGCAGTGAGCCGAGATCACAACACTGCACTCCAGCCTGCGGGCAACAAGAGCAAAACTCAGTCTCAAACAAACAAACAAAAAACCCAAATAGTCATCACTTAGGATGGGAGCATCTTGTAGGTCCCTCCGGGACCCTTCTGGTCTCTGTTCAACCCCTACACCCAAACACATCTGGAAGTTCTTGGAATGGGCTTCCCTATTTAATGCCCCTGCCTAATAAAACCTCTTTCAACTGATGTCTTGGTCTATCAAAATTACAGTTCTGCCTCCTTCAGAACCCAGTTTTTATTTTTTAAATTTTAGAGACAATGTCTTGCTGTGTTGTCTAGGCTGGAGTACAGTGGCGCCGTCATAGCTCACTGCAGCCTCCAACTCCTGGGCTTGAGCGATCCTCCCACCTCAGCCTCCTGAGTAGCTGAGACCACAGGCATGCACCATCACACCTGGCTAACTTTTTAATTTTTTTTTTTTAAAGATAGGGTCTCATTACACTGCCCAGGTTTATCTTAAACTCCTGGCCTCAAGCAATCCTGCCTCAGCTTCCCAAAGTGTTGGGATTACAGGCATGAACAACTGCACCCAGCCCAGAACCCAGACTGAAGACAACCTTTCCTGGCTTTCTCCTCCGCCCTGGGGCTCTTAGCAGACTTTTATGTGCGTGAGTCATTCTCTGTTTGAGTCAGCACCTGACTGCGAGGCTAGGGCTGTGTCTGATGTGACCTCCGTTCTCTTGGTCCAGCATAGTAGAACTTGGTAAAATGTTTGTGTGTGGATGGGAGTTGGCACTTCATTGCTCACTTTCTTTTTTTTTTTTTTTTGAGATGGAGTCTCACTCTGTTGCCCAGGCTGGAGTGCAAATGGTGTGATCTCGGCTCACTGCAGCCTCCGCCTCCTGGGTTCAAGTGATTCTCCTGCCTCAGCGTATCCAGTAGCTGGAACTACAGGCACATGCCACCACGCCCAACTAATTTTTATATTTTTAGTAGAGATGGGGTTTCACCATGTTAGCCAGGATGATCTCTATCTCCTGACCTGGTGATCCGCCCGCCTTGGCTTCCCAAAGTGCTGAGATTACAGGTGTGAGCCATCACGCCTGGCCTCACTGCCCACTTTCTAGGTTATCAAAAGCAGGCTCTGCTGGGTTAGTGTTGCCAGGGGTGGCTCTGGAGGGAGAGAACAGCTCAGTTTTCCAACCCTTGTTCCCCCAGCACTCCGTAAACCTAAGTGTTTTTTTTAAACTTACTGTGAACTGACAACCTGGATTGTTGAACCAAAATGGCCCACTGGCCTCGCTCCAAGGAACACACCCGGTAGGTACTGGGTGTGGATTTCGAAATGTCAGGTTGTGTCACTGTGAAGCCCAGCCTTCTACCCAAGCTGTCCTGGAGATGTGACAGAATCATTCAGGGGCCGCCCTCTCCATAGCATATCAGGCAGTCATCCAAAGATATTTATAGAGTTTATGATAACGTGGGAAAGTGCCTCTGCTCCAGAGTTAAAACTAAAGAGAATACAGTATGATTATAACTCTGCGAAACTCGCACGTGCACACACAGCCAAGGCCTGAGGGGAAGCACATCACCAGGCCGGCAGGGATCGCCTTTGGATGGGACTGGGGGGACTGTGTTCCTTTTCTCCTTCTCTGTCATTTCTACATTTTCTAGAATAAGCATAGGGAGCAAATACATGTTTTAAATTTTTTATTAAGGTGGAAATTTTTATTTATTTATTTGAGACAGAGTCTCGCTCTGTCGCCCAGGCTAGAGTGCAGTGGTGTGATCTCAGCTCACTGCAACCTCTACCTCCCAGGTTCAAGTGATTCTCCTGCCTCAGCCTCTATAAAAAAATTAGCCGCCATGGTGGTGGGTGCCTGTAGTCCCAGCTACTCAGGAAGCTAAGGCCTTATGATCCACCCACCTCAGCCTCCCAAAGTGCTGGGATTACAGACGAGAGAAATTGAGCCCAGCCAGGAAATTTTATTTTAAAAAATTTTCAGCTGGGTGTGGTGGCTCATGCCTATAATCTCAGCACTTTGGGAGGCCGAGGCAGGTAGATCACCTGAGGTCACGACTTCAAGACCAGCCTGGCCAACATGGTGAAACCCCGTCTCTACTGAAAATTCCAAAAAAACTTAGCCAAGCGTGGTGGCATGCACTTGTAATCCCAGCTACTCCAGAGGCTAAGGCAGGAGGGTCACTTGAACCCAGGAGGCAGAGGTTGCAGTGAAAGACTGCACCATTGCACTCCAGGCTGGATAACAGAGCAAGACTCTCTCCCCTGCCCCCCCTCAAAAATATTTTCCTGATCTGAGACTATCTCAGAGATCATTCCACATCAATACACATAGATCACCTTTTAAAAAAAATGTCTTGAGATAGGGTTTCTGCCTGTTGCCCAGGCAGAAGTGCAGTGATGTGATCATAGCTCACTACAGTGAAATCCTGGGCTCAATGATCCTCCCACCTGAGCCTGCCAAGTAGCTGAGACCACAGGTGTGTGCCACCATACCCAGCCTGTTGTTGGTAATTTAATGTCTGAATATCATTTCATTGTTGGAAGCACCGTAATAAATGTAGCCAGCCTCTTCTTATAGGGTATGTAGGTTATTTCCGGTCTTGTTCTGCCACAAACAGCGCTTACTTATGCATGTGTCTTTGCACCCATGCATGAGTGTGCCCACCAGAGGACCCCCAAGAAGTGGACTGGCTGGGCAAAAGGTTTGTGTGTTTAAACTGGGATAGGTGTTGTCGGTTGCTCCTCAAAGAGGTAACACCATTGTGTGTGCCCCCCATCATGGGTGGATACACTTGCTTCCCATGCCCTTGTTTGGCCAGCTTTGGTGATTACACTCATACTTGTAACCCACTAAGGGAGGCTCTGATAGTGTGATCAAAGAATAATGATTGCCTTGGGAGGCCGAGGCAGGCGAATCACCTGAGGTCAGGAGTTCGAGACCAGCCTGACCAATATGGTGAAACCTCATCTCTACTAAAAATATAAAAATCAGCCAGGCATGGTGGCGTGCAGCTGTAGTCCCAGCTACTCGGGAGGCTGAGGCAGGAGAATCACTTGAACCTGGGAGCCGAGGTTGCAGTGAGCCGAGATCACGCCACTGTACTCCAGCCTGGGCGACAGAGCAAGACTCCATCTCAAAAAAAAAAAAAATTTAGCAGCTGTTTTGAAATATAGTTCACATGCCATACAATTTACTCGTTTAAAATGTACTATTCAGAGGCTTTGGGTAATTCCTAAAATTATGCATCTATAACTACAACCATTTTTAGAACATTTTACCCCAAAAATAAATTCTATACCCCTTAGCCATCTATAATATAATATCCACACCCCACCCAGCCCCAGGCAACCACCAGTCTACTTTGTGTCTCTCTAAACTTGCCTTTTCTGGACATTTTACATAAATAGAATCATACAACATGTGGCCTTTTATGCCTGGCTTCTTTCACTAAGCATAATGTTTGTTTTGTTTTGTTTTTTTGAGACAGAGTCTTGCTCTGTTGCCCAGGCTGAAGTGCAGTGGCACGATTGTGGCTCACCGAAACCTTGGCCCTGGGGTTCAAGCGATTCTCCTGCCTCAGCCTCCCAAGTGGCTAGGATTACAGGCAACATGGCTAAACCCCGTCTCTACTAAAAATACAAAAAATTAGCCGGGCATGGTGGCACGCACCTATAGTCCCAGCTACTAGGGAGACTGAGGCACAAGAATTGCTTGAACCCGGGAGGCAGAGGTTGCAGTGAACTGAGATTGCACCACTGCACTCCAGCCTGGG
>PVKP010009264.1:8189-69126 GCA_004027715.1 Plecturocebus donacophilus | reverse complement strand
GAAAAACATTTAAAAAACTGTACTCTCCTGCCTTTAAAAGACAGCTCTATTCTAAAGACAACCCTCCTAAACTGAAGGAGACTGCTGTGTGTCCTGCCATATTACCTTGTTAGAAATGAGCACAGGAGGGGCCAAAAAAGCAGAGGGGAGTAGAAAAAGCATAGGCCAGGACAACCACAGATATTTTTACCTCCATAACAAGGCAATTTTTATTCATTATATGTTTCTTCCCCTCACTCACCCCTAATTTGTTTCTACCACCCCCTAGAAGTCCCAAGCTTCTCTTCCTTTCTGTAGCTCAAGCTACTACATAAGCGTCAATCATCTGGCCCTTTAACCTCATATTTCGTGGGACTCCTACGTATACATGCATGGACACATAATTAAAATGTTCTTTTCACCTGTTAATCTGTCTCATGTCAATTTAATTAATGACCCAGGCAAAGAAATTACTTAGAAGGGTGAAAAGAAACCATTTTTCCCTCCCCTACAATAACAATCATAAAGGTATGTGTATCTTAACAATACAGTATCAAAATATAAGAAACAAAACTTGACTGAATTAAAAGGAAAAAAAAAGTGGCTGGGCATAGTGGCTCACGCCTATAATCCCCGTACTTTGGAAGGCTGAGGCAGGCAGATTGCTTGAACTCAGGAGTTGGAGACCAGCCTGGGCCACATGGTGAAACCCCATCTCTACAAAAAATACAAAAATTCACCAGGTGTGGTAGTGCACAACTGTAGTCCTAGCTTCTCAGGAGGCTGAGGTGGGAGAATTGTGTGAACCCAGGTTGAGGCTGCAGAGAGCCATGATTGTGCCACTATACTCCAGCCTGGGTGGCAGAGCAACACCCTGCCTTGAAAACAAAAAAGAAAAGAGCTATAGTCATAGAGATTTTAACATCCCTCTGGCCTAAGTAACTGATATAACTAAATTTTAAAAATTAAAAAAATACACAACAATGTTCCTCAATAAACAGAGACAAAGGGTCAGGCATGGTGGCTCATGCTTGTAATCTCAGCATTTAGGGAGGCCGAGGCAGGAAGATCACTTGCGGCCAGGACTTCAAGATCAACCTAGACAATATACTGAGACCCTGTATCCACAAAAATTTTTAAAAATTAGCCAGGCATGGTGGCACATGCCTGTAGTCCCAGTTACTTAGGAGGCTGAGGTAAGAGGATCACTTGAGGCCACGAGTTTGAGGCTCCAGTGAGCTAGGATCGTTATCACTACATTCCAGCCTGGACAACAGAGCAAGACTCCACTCAAAAAGCAAAAAAAAAAAAAACAAACACAAAGTCCTTAACAAAACATTAGCAAATTGAATTTGGCAATATATAAAAACAATATGCGTTGTCCATGTTTGGTTTATCTCACAAATAAAAGGTTGGTTTAACATTTGAAAATAAATCAATGGGCCAGGTGCAGTGGCTCACACTGGTAGTCCCAGCACTTTCTTTGGGAGGCTGAGGCAGGCAGATAGCTTGAGGTCATGAGCTCAAAAGCCTGTCCAACATGGCAAAACCCTGTCTCTACTAAAAATACAAAAACTGGCCGGGCATGGTGGCGAGTGCCAGTAATTCCAGCTACTTGGGAGGCTGAGGCAGGAGAATTGCTTGAACCCGGGAGGAGGAGGTTGCAGTGAGCTGAGATTGTACCACTGCGCTCCAGCCTGGGAGACAAAGGGAGACTCTGTTCATACACACACAAAAAGTGATTAAATAAATCAATGTAATACACTGTACTAACAGAATAAAGGAGAAAAACTATTTTATATATATATATATATATATATATATATATATACATATATACATATTTTTTTTTTTTTAGACAGAGTCTCGCTCTGTCACCTAGGCTAGAGCTCAGTGGCATGATCTCAGCTCACCACAACCTCCGCCTCCCAGATTCAAGCGATTCTCCTGTCTCAGCCTCCTGACTAGGTGGGTTTACAGGTACTCATCACCATGTCCAGCTGATTTTTATATTTTTGGTAGAGACGAGATTTCACCATGTTGGCCAGGCTGGTCTTGAACTCCTGACCTCAGGTGATCCACTCACCTTGGCCTACCAAAGTGCTGGGATCACAGGCATCACCCAGTCAATAATTTTTAAAGATGCAGAAAAAGCATTTGACAAAATGAAGTACCCATTCATTTTAATAACTCTCAGAGAATTAGAAATAGAACGTAACTTCTATTTGACAAAATGCATACGAAAGGCCAGGCAAGGTAGCTCATGCCTGTAATCCCGGCACTTTGGGAGGTCAAGGTGGGCAGATCACGAGGTCAGGATTTCAAGACCAGCCTGACCAACATGGTGAAACCCCGTCTCTACTAAAAATACAGAAGTTAGCTAGGTGTGGTGGTGCGTGCCTGTAATCCCAGCTACTCAGGAGGCTAAGACAGGAGAATCGCTTGAACCTGGAAGGCAGAGGTTGCACTGAGCTGAGATCATGCCATTGCACTCCAGCCTGGGCAACAGAGCAAGATTATGTCTCAACAAAAAAAAAAAAAAAAGAAAGAAAGAAAGAAAAAGAAAAAGAAAAAGAAAAAGAAAAAAAGGCAGACACAAAAAACCTATAGCCAGCATCAAAATTATTGTTAAAATATTAAAAACGTATCCTTTAAGAGCAGGAACAAGGCAAAGATATTCACTTTAACACTTCAACAGTCTACTGGAGGTACTAGCCAGTGCAATAATATTTATAAGAAATAAAAGGCTTAGGGTTTGAAAGGGAGAAATAAAATTGTGTGTACTCAGAGATACCATGATTGTTTATGTAGAAAATCTTAAGAAATCTACAAAACAACTAATACACTGATACAGAAATTTAACAAAACAGCAGGTATAAGGTCAAAAACAAAAATAAGTTGTACTTAGCAGCAATGGAAACTTCTAAAAAATTCTTAATTTCATTTACAATAGCATCAAAGAACATAAAATATTTAGGAATAAGTTTAAAGCAAAATGTGCAAAATCTATACACTGAAAACAATAAAATGTTGCTGAGATAAAGATCTAAATAAAGATGTGTCATATTTATTAATTAGAAGACTTAATATTGTTAAGATGTCAATTTTTCCCAAGTTGATGTATGTTCCTACCAGTTTTATCTTTTTTTGTAGAAACTGGTAAACTGATTCTAAATACACGAGGCCAGGCACGGTGGCTCACGCCTACAGTTCCAGTATTTTGGGAGGCCGAGGTGGGCTGACTGCTTGAGTCTAGGAGTTCGAGACCAGCCTGGACAATATGGTAAAACCTTGTCTCTACAAAACATACAAAAAATTAGCCAGGTGTGGTAGTGATTATCTGTAGTCCCAGCTACTGTGGAGGCTGAAATGAGAGAATTGCTTGAGCCCAGGAGGTCAAGGCTGCAGTGAGCCGTGATCATGCCACTGCACTCCAGCCTTTTGAGACCCTGTCTCAGAAAAATAAAAAATACATGAAAATGCTGAGAACCTAGAATATGCAAAGGACCTAGAATGTCTTCAAAAAAAGTAGAAGACCTTGCATTATCTGATTTCATGACTTATGATAAAGATATAATAATCACGACGTGAATTTATTTATATAAATTATTTTACAAAAAAAATTTAATAAAGAAATAGAGACAAGGTCTCACTGTGTTGCCCAGGTTGGTCTCAAACTCCTGGTTTCAAGTGATCCTCCCATCTTGGCCTCCCAAAATGCTGGGATTTACAGGCATGAGCCACCATGCCCAGCAGACAGTATAATTTAGTATATATATATATCTATAGTATCTATAGATAAGTATATCAACACAATAAAATGGTATTCAGAAACAGACCTACTATTCATATAAGTGACTCATACTGTCATTTGGTTTTTGGCAAAAGTGCCAAGCACTCAAATAGGGAAAGGAAAGTCTTTTCAATAAATGGTACTGAAACAACTAGATAGCCACATGGAAAAAATGAACCTCAACCTTTACTTCTTACTATACATAAAAATTAATTTGAAGGGTGTAGTGGTACACGCCGGTAGTCCCAGCTACTTGGGAGGCTGAGATGGGAGAACTGCTTGAGGCCAGGAGTTTGAGGCCACAGTGAGCTATGACTGCACCTGTGAATAGCCACTGCACTCCAACCTGAGCATCAGAGCAAGACCCCATCTGTTAAAAAAACAAATATACATTCCAATGTTGTGCTTCCCATGGGGAAAAAAAAAAAAATAAAAGAATTTGAGATGAATCAGAGACATGAATATAAAAGGCAAAATGATAAAGCTTCCATAACAAAATATAGGAAAAAAATCTTTGCCATTTCAGGGTGAGCAAGGTAACTTAGAGAGGACACAGGAAGCAATAACTATAAAGGAAAAGTTTAATGAATTAGATATTATTTCATCAAAAATGCAATTAAAAAGTGAACAGTCATGTAAGAGGGCAGGAGAAAATTTTTACATAACATATAACTGACAAATTCAAAATATAAAAAGAACTTCTACTACACAGTAATAAAAAGTCAAAAATTCAACCTCCTTAAAAAAGGGATAAAAAATTTAGACCCTTCCCAAGATAAAATACACAAATGGCCAATATGCAAATAGAAAAAGAGACATCATCATTAGTCATTAGGGATATTAAAACCACAATGATTCAAACCATCTGAAATCTCTAGAAAATAAAAAACACACACAATGAAATACCACTATGCAAGCCCTTGAATAGCAAGAATGCAAAGCAACCAGAACTCTCATATATGGCTGATAGAGTGTAAAATGGTATACTCAATTTGGAAGCACATCTGGTAGTTTCTTATAAAACTGTTCATAATAGTAAAAATCTGGAAACTACTACATGATCATCAACAGGAGAATGAATAAACAAACTCCAATACATCAGTAAGAGGAATACTATCCAACAATAAAGCTGGGTGTGGTGGCTCAGGCCTAGAATCTCAGCACTTTGGGAGGCCAAGGCGGGCAGATCACTTGAGGTCAGGAGTTCAAGACCAGCCTGGGCAACATGGCAAAACCCCATCTCTACTAAAAATACAAAAATTCACTGGGCATGGTGGTACACATCTGTAATCCCAGCTACTCAAGTGGCTAAGGTGGAAGAATTGCTCCAACCTGGGAAGCAGAGGTTGCAGTAAGCTAAGATCGTGCTATTGCACTCCATCTTGGGCAACAGAGTGAAATTCTGTCTCAAGAAATAAAAAAAATTTTTTAAACCACAATAAGAAGACCACCATGCCCAGCAAATTTTCTCTACTTTTAGCAGAGATGAGGTCTCACTATATTGCCTAGCCTGGTCCTCAACTCCTAACCTCAAGTAATCCTCCTGCATCAGCCTTCCAAAAGTGCTAGGATTAGTGTGAGCCACCTTGCCTGGCCTCAATTTTAATTTAGCATGGACTCCTTTTTTTTTTTTTTGTCACCCAACCTGGAGTTCAGAGGTGGGATCTTCAGCTCACTGTGACCTCCACCTCCCAGGTTTAAGTGATTCTCATGTCTCAGCCTCCCGAGTAGCTGGACTACAGATGGCCACCACCACCACGCCTGGCTAATTTTTGTATTTTTAGTACAGATGGGGTTTCACCGTGTTGGCCAGGCTGGTCTCCAACTCCTTACCTCACGTGGTCTGCCCATCTCGGCCTCCCAAAGTGCTGGGATTATAGGCATGAGCCACTGTGCCCAGCCAGCAAAGACTTTTATATTACATCCAGAGTAATGTTTCCAGTGAAAAGTAACTCCCTTGATCTGCTACTTACCTGTCATTCTATACTATGAATTGATCAGGCAAGTTCAGAGAATTTTTTTAAAAAGAAAAACATTGCTTGATATTGTAGCTTTCATGCTCCTTGTCCCAAGCTACATCTATGAAAATATAAATCAAGTATGTCTTTTAAAACACAGGGTTACCACAAGCCCTACTTACTGCCATTCTCAATGAGTCACTGTTGTTTTGTTATTGTTGTTGATTTTTAAAATTTTTTAAATAGAGATAAGGTCTCCTTATGTTGCCCAGGCTAGTCTCAAACTCCTGAGCTCAAGCAATCCTCCGGCCTTGGCCTCTCAAAGTGCTGAGATTACAGAGGTAAACCAGTGTGCCTGGCCACAATAAGTTACGTTAAAGGTAGGGAGATTAAAAGAGGTTCTGCACTGGAAAAGCAGTAATAGGAAAATCACCTTTCTAATGCCAGCAATAACCTGAAGGATAAAAGCTGGGAACTACAAACTGTCCCTGCAAAAGCAAGGCAACTTGCAGGACGAAGCAGCCAGGTGTCCAGGCAAAAAGAAAATCAAATACATGACTAAACTAAGTATTTGATCTTTTAAATTTTGGACAATTCAGTTTGTCTCAGCTAAAGCAGGAACACTGCCTGAACCCGGGAGGCGGAGGTTGAAATGAGCCAAAATCATGCCACTGCACTTTAGCCTGGCAACAGAGCGAGACTCTGTCTCAAAAAACAAACAAACAAAAAACTATAATTAGACCAGGCACAGTGGCTCACGCCTGTAATCCTAAAACTTTGGGAGGTCAAGGCCAGGAGTTTGAAATCAGCCTGGCCAACAAACTGAGATCCAGTCTTTACAAAAATAAAAAAAACTTAGAGATGGGCATGGTGGTGCACACCTGTAGTCCCAGCTACTTGGGAGGTTGAGGCAGAAGGATGGCTTGAGTTCAGAAGTTCCAGGCTTTAGTGAGCCATGATTGTACCACTACACTCCAGCCTGACCAACAGAGTAAGATCAAAGCACTTACCAGATTTCTATTAAGTAAATTCATCTTTATATAATATAATGTGAAATTCCCTTAATTTCCAATCCAGTGATCCAGTAAATACTTACCATATAATTACCACATATATGGCACTAAATTAAGTGGTATAAGAGAACACAAAAGAATAAAACATTTAACAAAAATTTCAGATTCAGTTCATAAAGAAATGGCAAAGGCGATTGTGCAAAGAAGGCAAAATGTAAGTTAAAACATTTAAGACAGATAAGACATCTTATCAAAGAAACCCATTATTTCTCTAATTTTCCAAGCCAGAAATAATATGGGAGTTATCCCTAACTCAACCCTGTCTACCCACATTGGTCAGTACTGCCCCTAATATCTTACAAATATGCTCACTTCTCTCATTCCCACTGGCATTACTTTAGTTTCAGCCATATTCTAACCTAGGCTCTGACAAGATAAGTCTCCTAAATGGTCAAATACACTAATCCAATCCATTTTCCAACTGCCCAAGTGATCTACTTAAAATGCGAATTGTAGGACAGGCATGGTAGCTCACGCCTATAATCCCAGTACTGTGGGAGGCCAAGGCGGGCAGATCACTTGAGGTCAAGAGTTCAAAACCAGCCTGGCCAACATGGTGAAACCCCTGATATTAAAAACGTAAAAATTAGCCAGGCATGGTGGCACAGGCCTGTAGTCCTAACTACTTAGGAGGCTGAGGCAGGACAATCGCTTAAACCCAGGAGATGGAGACTGCAGTGAGTTAAGATCATGCCACTGCACTCCTGCCTGGGCAACAGAGTGAAAGTCTATCTAAAAAAATAAAATAAAATAAAAATTGTGTCATTTGATTCTCTCCTCCCTTAAAATCCTTCACTATCTCTATCACAGAAGAACCCAAACTCCTTTTTTCTTTTTAGACTAGTCAAGTGCAGTAGTTAGAAGAAGTGAAAGAGTAGAACAAGGAGTTCGATCCCCAAACTCCTTAACACAGTCTAAGAGCCTTTTCTGATCTGGCCTCACTTCTCCACTTCATATCTTGGTTACTTTTCTCTCTCATCTCTCAGCTCCCTGCCTGCAATGTCTTCTTCATTTGTTGCCTAGCTAATTCTTCCCTGTTCCTACCCTGACCCCTGTTACTTTTTCTTTGAAAATTTCAAACCAACAAAAAGTTAACAAAATAATAAAATGAATATCTACCTGTTATCTAGACCAGCTGATACTTTTTTTTTGCCACATTTACATCATAACAGGTTAACTCCTAAAACTTCAGCAAGTATCTCTTATGAACAAGAACATCTTTCTACATACTGAAACATCATAATCACACCCAAAACACTTTTTTAATTTCTTAAAACAACTTTTTTCAACAACATGGGTTTGTACACCCAAATATATAACACTGACACAATATTACCTATCACGTAGTCCCTACTGAAATTCTCCTAATTATTCCAAAATGTCCTATAATTACAATTTGTTTAATTCAGGATCAAACAAAGGATCATTTTGGTGGTTATCTTTTGCCCCTTATTTTTCAGGACTCAAATTCAGAATTATATCCCCTGGGAAGCCCTCTATGACTCCCCCTACCCAGTCTGGGTTACATACCTCTTTCAGATGCTTTCATACTTACCACTATAGTGATATCACTACACTATTTTGCAATCATCTGTTTATCTACCTGTCTCCCCTAATAAGCGGTAATCTCTTTGAAGACTTTTTACTCTCCAGGCCCTACTGTCTGGCTCATAATAGATACTCAATAAATGCTGGCTGAACAAATGAATGAAAGCATTATAAACAGGAAATACAATTGTTATGGACTGAATTGTGTCCCTTAAAACTCATATGTTAAAGCCCTAACCGCAGTGTAATTGCATTTGGATACAGGGCCCTGAAGGAGGCAATTATGGTTAAATGAATTGATAAAATGGAAACCTAATCCAATAGAACTGGTGTCCCTATAAGAAGAGGAAGAGACATCAGGAATGTGCACACATAGCACAAAAGCCACATGAGACCAGAAGGCAGCTGTCGGCAAGCCAGGAAAAGAGGTCTCACCAGAAACCAAACCTGCTAGCATCTTAATGTTGAACTTCCAGCCTCCAGAACTGTAAAATATTCTGTTGTTTAAGTCACCTAGTTAGTGGTATTCTGTTATGGCAGGCCAAGGTGACCAATATAATGAATAAAATCTATGCACCCTGGTTCCTATGAATGATGGAATGCTAAGCAAAACCTACACCACTGCTAGAACAAAGATACCTACAGAAGACATTCCCCCTGCTTCTGGAAAAATGAACCCCACATTTAACAGAAAGAATGGCAAAAAACATTATTCTGACGCTGTGACATATAAATTTAGAGGAAAAAATGGATCTTCAAGAATGCAAACACCAAAATTATTAGTATCAATAACCATCTGCAGCAATTCAATCAGATGGAATAGATGGCAGAGTCACATAAAGAATGTAAAGAGTAGCCTAGGGCGTGGTGGCTCAAGCCTGTAATCTCAGCACTTTGGGAGGCCAAGGTGGGCGGATCACCTGAGGTCCAGGAGTTTGAGACCAGCCAGACCAACATGGAGAAACTCCATCTCTACTAAAAATATAAAATTAGCTGGATGTGGTGGTGCATGCCTGTAATCCCAGCTACTCAGGAAGCTGAGGCAGGAGAATCGCTTGAACTCAGAAGGTGGAAGTTGTGGTGAACCAACAGTACCCACTGCACTCTAGCCTGGGCAACAAGAGCAAAACTCCATCTCAAAAAAAAAAAAAAAAAAAGAATGTAAAGAGTAGAAGTAAGTTTGTTGAAGGTAAAAAAATTGAAATTAAAAAAGGCTGGGCACAGTAGCTCACACCTGTAATCCTAGCACTTTAAGAGGCTGAGGCAGGTGGATTGCTTGAAGCCAGAAGTTTAAGACCAGTCTGCTCAACAGAGTGAGATCCTCATCTCTATAAAAAATTTTAAACATTAGCTAGGCATGATAGCACTTGCCTGTCATCCCAGCTACTCAAGTGGCTGAGGCAAAAGAATCACTTGAACCCAGGAGGCAGAGAGTGCAGTGAGCTGAGATTGCACCACTGCACTCCAGCCTGTGCGACAGAGCGTAACTGTCTCAAAATAAATAAATAAATAAAGAGCACACATCAAAAGGAAATTTTCTATAGGGCTTATAATAACATTATAGACTCATCTTCCCAGTTCCTGCTCTTTAATATCTGCTGCTAGGTTGCTACATGTACATTTCTATGCTCATCTTCCCCATGCAGATTGTGAAGACAAAGGCAGAGGCCATGTCATGGGATGGACGCAACTGCTTCGATCACTAATAGTGGCTGGAATAGTGTTCTACTCCAGGTACACTCTTCATAATTGCTGGAAAATGATCATTATAGACAACTGACCCATCTTCTAATTATTCAGTATCACAGAGTCTCAACAAACAACTGATTGGTCTACAAGCCTTCTCTCAAACACTCTTCCTCATGTTGAACTTCACAGTTATCATCTTGGAGACTCAGAAAATGATTCGGCTATGAGCTTGCTAACTCAGCAGTCTGACACATTAGCAAAAGCCAAGATTTTTTTGATAAAATAAAATGCATCTTGGTAGAATTTAAATAAAACCAGAGTATTCACAGCTATTCCAATTTCCAAACAGCTCATTTTAAGAAACTTAGAAAATCGAGAGAATTTGACCAAATTCTATGCACACTTTGCCTTTTCTACAGTATCTAGAAAAGGACACAAATCCACGAAGTAATTCTTTCACAAACAGCTTACAACATTTCTGTTTGAAATTTACTTTGGATGCTGAATAACATGAGTGTAATCATTCAAAATATGCTCATGGTCTGAACTTGTTTTTTTTTTTTTTTTTTTTTTTTTGAGACAGAGTCTTGCTCTGTCACCAGCCTGGAGTACAGTGGTGCGATCCTGGCTCACTGAAACCCCCATCTCCCAGGTTCAAGTGACTCCCCTGCCTCAGCTTCCTGAGTAGCTAGGACTACAGGCACGTGCCACCATGCCCAGCTAATTTTTTGTATTTTAGTACAAATGGGGCTTCACCATGTTGGCCAGGATGGTCTCAATTTCCTGATTTTGTGATTTGCCTTCTTCGGCCTCCCAAAGTGCTGGGATTACAGGTGTGAGCCACCAGGCCTAGCCCATGGTCTGAACTTGTAAATATCAGGTTATAAAGTGAAATCAGGGTCAGATGCATAACAAAAAAAAAATTTTTTTTAAGAGACAAGGTCTTGCTCTGTCACCCAAGCTAGCATGCAGTGGTGTGATCGTAGCTCACTGCAGCCTGGAACTCCTGGGCTCAAGCGATCCTTCCACCTAAGGCTCCCAGGTAGCTAGGACTACAGCCACATGCCAGCTAATTTTTTTCTTAATTTTTTTGTAGAGAGGAGGTCTTGCTATGTTGCTCAGGCTGGTCTCGAACTCCTGGCCTCAAGCAATCCTCCCAACTTGCAAAGCCTGGGGATTACAGGTGTGAGCTACTACATCCAGCCTGTATCAAAATCTTGACCATACTTGGGACTCAACAATTAACTGCTATTATTACAAAGTATTAATAAATCTCTGAACTTTCTTCTATTAAGTCTAATGTTTGATACTGAAAAAGCTAAAGTCATTGGAGAGTTTTTACTTCTACACTTGTTTTTCAAATAAAAATTAAATCAAAAGCAAAGAAACTACAAATACAAACAGGCCTGGCCCCTCCTGCATATACACATACACACAAGGTTTTTTTTTGTTTGTTTGTTTGTTTTTTTAAAAAAGACGGGGTTTCACCATGTTGGTCAGGCTGGTCTTGAATTCCTGACCTCAGGTGATCCACCCGCCTTGGCCTCCAGAGTGCTTGGATTACAGGTGTGAGCCACCATGCCCGGCCCACACAAGGTTTTTATTCTTAACATCAGTTACCTTCTGCCCTTCTCACAAAGCTTCTCAATTTCAGCTTTCAGATCCTGCTCCTTCTGTAAAAACTCCTTCTTTTCTTTCTCTATCTTCTTCTTTGTTTCTTCTCGTTTTATTGTCACATCCTGAATAGCCTTTAGTATCTCCTGAGTTCCACACAATTACAGTCGCACACAAATAAAAAAGAAAATAAGTTAGTTCTTTTGATGTGAAGGTTATTTTCAACTATCACAAATTCACATATTGACTTCAGTGAATTCAAATTGAATTTAAAGAATATGGTTGATGAGTAGCTCCAAGAGCCAGTATTCAGACCTAAAGGAGAAGGTTATAGTAATGCAGATTGCAACTCAACAAGAAAAATAATTTCTAGCAATCACAATTGTTCAAAAATGGAATATACTGCCTTGTGAAGCAGTAAGCTCTCCATTACTGGTGTTCAAATAAAGGCTGAATGAACACCTGTCAAGAATGCTGAGAAAAGTGTTCTTGTACCAGGTGGGAGTCTGTATATCCAACAAATATTATCTTGTTTTGTTTTGTGAATAGTATACTTTATTATGCATGGGTTTCATTTGTTTTACTATTTAACAACAACATACACACACACACACACACACACACACACACACACACACACACACAAACACACACGCTTTTTTTTTTTTTCAATTAGGAGTCAAACAGGCCAGGAGCAGTGGCTCACGCCTATAAGCCTTGCACTTTGGGAACCCAAGGCAAGAAGATAACTGTGTCCAGGAGTTAGAGACCAACCTAAGCAACATGCAAAGACCTTGTTTCTACAAAAAATAAAAAAATTAGCCAGGTGTGGTGACACATGCCTGTGGTCCAGATACTTGAGAGGCTGAGGTGGAAGGATAGCTTGAGACCAGAAGGTCAAGGATACAGTGAGCCTTGATTGTACCCACTGTATTCCAGCCTGGGCAACAGAACAAAACCCAGTTTCAAAAAAAAGTAAGACAACACAAAGGTGATGAAGAGTCACCCCCACCCCTACTTCATACCACTTCTACTCATAAGAGTAATCAATATGTTAACTGCTTTATTTTACACTTTCACATCTTTCTCTATGCTCACACAAAGGCATGTGTACTTAGGTATGCATTTTTTTGCTTTTTTTTTTTTTAAATGAAGTCATTTTACATACATTATTTTGCATCCTGATTTCTTTTATTTGACATGAATATATTATGTCAATAAATATGGATCTAATTAAAAAATAGCTGTATAATATAACACGGATGTATCTAATTTATCCGAATATTCTCCACTAAAAGTCTATTGAGTATTAACACTTTTTTTTTTTTTTTTGAGACAGGGTATCGTTCTGTTACTCAGGCTGGAGTGCAGTGGCACAATATCAGCTAGCTCACTGCAACCTCTGCCTCCTGGGCTTAAGCAATCCTCCCACTTCAGCCTCCCACGTAGCTGGGACCACAGGTGTGCACCACCAAGCCCAGCTCATTTTTTGTAGTTTTGGTAGAGACAGGGTTTTGCTATGTCACCCAGGCTGGTTTGAACTCCTAGACTCAGTGATCCACCCACCTCAATTTCTAAAAAGTGCTGGGATTACAGGTGTGAGCCACCACACTCGGCCTTGCCTTTTTATTTCAATTAACTCAAAAATAAAATTAAAGTTTGAGCCGGGCATGGATGGCTCAAACTTTATTTTTGAGTTAACTGAAATAAAAAGGCCTCCTTTGCAAGGCCAAGGTGGGTGAATTTCTTGAGTCTGGAGTTCAAGACCAGCCGGGGTGACATGGCAAAACCCCATCTCTACCAAAAATACAAAAAATGAGCCAAGCATAGTGGCACACGCCTGTTGCCAGCTACTTAGGAGGCTAGGGTGGGAGGATCACTTGAGCCCAGGAGGCAGAGACTGCAGTGAGCCAAGACTGGGCTACTACACTCCAGCCTGAGTGACAGAGTGAGACTCTGTCTCAAAAATAAATAAATAAAAAGTTTTTAAAAAATTAA
The DNA here is from genome assembly GCA_004027715.1 of Plecturocebus donacophilus. Taxonomy (NCBI): domain Eukaryota; kingdom Metazoa; phylum Chordata; class Mammalia; order Primates; family Pitheciidae; genus Plecturocebus; species Plecturocebus donacophilus. The sequence goes on along the minus strand of PVKP010009264.1, from coordinate 55,474 downwards.
AGTTTGATCAGGGACTGTTGCTTTAACTCATTGACAATTTCAATATAAGCAGAATACCTGGTGATTCTTCATTTCTTCTTCTCTTCTTTGTTGAAGTTGCTTTAACTGCACTTGGAGCTGATTCTCCACTTGCCTCTGTTTGTCCAGGACCTCCTGGTAACGCTCTTTCAAGAGGGTTCTCTCTGTCATCATTTTATCCTATTATGAACAAGATCAGAAAAGTTTATTTCCTAACTTAATCACAAGAAACATTCACCAGTGCCTGTCCAAGGCATTGTATAGAGCTCTATGACTACACTATCCAATATTCAAGCCACTAGCCATATGTGGCTATATTAATTTAAATTCATTAAAATATGATGAAATTGGCTGGGCATGGTGGTTCACACCTGTAATCGCAGCACTTTGGGAGGCTGAGGCAGGCAGATCGCTTGCATTCAGGAATTAGAGTCAGGCTTGGGCAACATGGCAAAACCTTGCCTCTAAAAAAATTTAAAAATTAGCTGAGCATGCCAGTGCTCAACTATAGTCCCAGCTACTTGGGAGGCTAAAGTGGTATGATCACTTGAGCCTGGGAGGAGGAGGTTACAGTGAGCTGAGATCATGCTACTGCACTTCAGCCTAGGTGACAAAGCAAGACACTGTCTCAAAAAAGTATCCAGGAACATGATTCCTTACTGCTTAATAACAACACTGAAAACTGACAGATCCACTCAAGAGGTCTGGGAACCTGGTATTCAGACTGAACAATTCAGCATGCTTTCATATAAAGTAGGGATTAGAAGGGAAGCTTCTAGCCTAGGCAGGGTGGCTCCTGCCTATAATCCCAGCACTTTGAGGGGCCAAGGCAGGAAGACTGCTTGAGGCCAGGAGCTCATAACCAACCTGGGCAACACAACAATACCTGGTCTTTATCAAAAAATAAAAATAATAAATAAATAAATAGAAGTGCTTCTGAAAACAATTTAGTTCTGCCACCCCCATGTCAGTAAATCAAGAAAATCAATGGTTACCTTTCCAAGGGACATTAAAATTTGAAGAGAGTCAACTTAAAACACATTTGGTATGAAGTGGCCTGTGTAATATTCAAACTGAGAGCTCTAAACTGAATTTTTTCATTAAATAATAACCATTTAAAAAATTTTTAGAAATGAATGAGGGAAACATAGTATTATAATCATTTTTATAAAAGGCTCTCAAGGCTGGGCGCAGTGGCTCACGCCTGTAATCCCAGCACTTTGGGAAGCTGAGGTGGGCAGATCACTTGAGATCAGGAGTTCAAGACCAGCCTGGCCAACATGGTGAAATCCCATCTCTACTATAAATACAAAATTTAGCCAGGCATGGTGGCACACGCCTATAATCTCAGCTTGGGAGGCTGAGGCAGGAGAATGGCTTGAACCTGGGAGGCGGAGATTGCAGTGAGAGAAGTGCTCACCATTGCACTCCAGACTGGGTGACAAAGCAAGACTCAGTCTCAAAATAAATAAATAAATAAAATTAAATAAAATAAAAAATAAAAAAGGCTCTCAAGATAGAACTTTAGCTTTGGGACAAGCTAATCTTTAGTCCATGTACTGAAATGTGACTAAGCTGTCCCAAACAGCTGATTCCTCAGCATCACGCCTTTCTAGCAATTCTGAACCTGGATTCTACAGGTGAACCTCAGGGAATCTTTGAACTCTCTGCAACTGGTGTATGTACATACTTTTTTGAGATGAGAATTCAAAGTTTCCAAAAGATTCTGAAAGAGGAGCTTAACCAAAGAAAAGTTGAAACCAGCAGATTATTCTTTTTTTGAGACACAGTCTCACTCTGTTGCCCAGGCTAGAATGCAGGGGCACAATCTTGGCTCACCACAACCTCTGCCTCCTGGGTTCAAGCAGTTCTTGTGCCTCAGCCTCCCAAGTAGCTGGGATTAAAGGCATGCACTAACACGCTCAGTTAATTTTTATATTTTTAGTAAATATGGGATTTTGCCATGTTGGCCAAGCCTGTCTCAAACTCCTGGCCTCAAGCAATCCACCTGCCTCAGCCTCCCAAAGTGCTGAGATTACAGGTGTGAACCACTGCACTCAACTCTTTTTTTTTTTTTTTGAGACAGAGTTTCACTATGTCTCTCAGGCTGGAGTGCAGTGGTGCGATCTCAGCTCACTGCAACCTCCGCCTCCCGGGTTCAAGCAATTCTCTGGAGCAGCCTCCAGTGTAGCTGGGATTACAGGTACCAGCCACTATGTCTGGCTAATTTTTGTCTTTTTAGTAGAAATGGGGTTTCACCATGTTGGTCAGGTTGGTCTTGAACTCCTAATCGCAGGTGATATGCCTGCCTTGACCTCCTAAAGTGCTGGGATTACAGGCGTGAGCCACTGCACCCGGCCTCACTTCCTATTTAAAAGTATATGGACCTCACTACCACTCATAAAATAGAGCCAAAACCAAAACACAACCTTGGGCCTCCTTTGGCCCAGTAACTTGCTGGGTTTCCATTCATTCCTGCTTCATCTACTTGACTGTTACAATTAAGTCCCGAGTTGCTACTCTCTATTTTAAAATTTTTATTGGCTTCATTTGGTTAATGTCCACCAATAACTTTTTTCCATCTGCCCTTCAATTTCTTCAATTTGTACCAAATATCCACTCTCTTATCTGGTTGCTACAAGCACTTTCCCTTTTTATACCCCTCTTCATAAATTAACCTATCTTATCCTAAAGACCTCTTCCTAGGATGCCTTTCCCGGCATTACTTTCCCTTTAAAAAATGTACATTTAGGCCAGGCATGGTGGCTCACGTCTGTAATCCAAGCACTTTGGAGACCAAGGCAGGTGGATTACCTAAGGTCGGGAATTCAAGACCAGCTTGACCAACATGGTGAAACCTCATCTTTAAAAAAAAAAAAAAAAGTACATTTAGATATCCATATACTTAAAGGTGGACGTTTTAGACACAAAAGGCCCGGGATGGATCAAAGGGAACATTTTATTTATTTATTTATTTATTTATTTTTTAAAAAGATGGGGATTTACCATGATGGCCAGGCTGGTCTTGAACTCCTGACCTCAGGTGACCCACCCACCTCGGCCTCCTAAAGTGCTAGGATTACAGGCGTGAGCCACCACGCCCAGCCAAAGGGAACATTTTAACAAAGATAGGTGTGAGGCTCTCTACTTATGTTTCAAAAATCAACTACCTGGGGATAAAATTAGAAAGACAAGTAAATAATACATGAAAAAAAGACTGGATGGAGTTTGACTAAAAGCTTAACAGTATGACAGAGTTGCCAAAATAAGTCAATGTAAGCTTAAGAAATACTGTCTAGAATGAGAGATACTGAGAGACCCACTGTATTGTAAAGTAATTATACTATCTCTATACTACTACATATGGTTCTCAAGATCGCTTTTTAAAACAAATATTGATAAAATGGAACATGTCTAGGTGAAAGTAACCATAATGATGATACAGAAATCGAAAATAGTATCAAAAAGCATACTAAAAACATCTGGGGATGTTTCATTTGGAAAGCTTTGAACTTGAGGAGTAAGAGAATAAGGGGAAGAGAGATAAAAAAAACTTTAAATATACACAAGGCTAACAAGTAGAAAAGGCACTGGATTTATTCTATAAAGCTCAAGAGAAAGCTATAACAAGAACCTTTTTTTTGAGACTGAGTCTTGCTCTGTTGCCAGGCTCGAGTGCAGTGGCACGAACTCAGCTCACTGCAACCTCCACCTCCTGGGTTCAAGTGATTCTTCTGCCTCAGCCTCCTGACTAGCTGGGGCTATCGGGGTGCACCACTACACACAGCTAATTTTTGTATTTTTAGTAGAGACGAGGTTTCATCATGTTGGCCAGGATGGTCTCGATCTCTTGACCTCAAGCGATCCACCCGCCTTGGCCTCCCAAAGTGCTGGGATTACAGACGTGAGCTAATGTGGCCAGTCAGAACTTTTTTTTTTTTTAGATGAAGTCTCACTCTCTTGCCCAAGCTAGAGTACAGTGGCTCAATCTCAGCTCACTGCTACCTCGGACTCCCGGGTTCCAGCAATTCTCCTGCCTCAGCCTCCCAAGTATCTGTGATTACAGGCATACACCACCACCCTTGGATAATTTTGTTGTTGTTGTTGTTGGTTTGTTTGTTTTTTGAGACAGAGTCTAGCTCTGTCACCCAGGCTGGAGTGCTGTGGTGTGATCTCAGCTCACTGCAATCTCCGCCTCCCAGGTTCAAGCTATTCTTGTGCCTCAGTCTCTTGAGTAGTTGGGATTACAGGCATGTGCCATCATGCCCGATTATTTTTTTTGTATTTTTAGTAGAAACAGGGTTTTGCCATGTTGCCCAGGCTGGTCTCAAACTCTGAGCTCAGGCAATCTGCCTGCCTCTACCTCCTAAAGTGCTAGGATTACAGGTGTGAGACACCGTGCCTGGCCCAAATTTTTTTATTTTTAGTAGAGACAGGTATTCACCATGTTGGTCAGGCTGGTCTTGAACTCCTGACCTCAGGTGATCCACCTGCCTTGGCCTCCCAAAGTGTTGGGATAACAGGCATGAGCCACCATGCCTGGCCTTTTTTTTAAAATTTTTGTTTCAGACAGTCTCACTGTCACCCAGGCTGCAGTACAATCACACAATCACAGCTCACACAGCCTCCTCCTCCTGGGCTCAGGTGATCCTCCCACCTCAGCCTCCTGCGTAGCTAAGACTATAGGCATGCACCATCACACTTAGCTAGTATCTGTATCTTTTTTAGTAGAGACGGGGTTTTTCACCATGTTGGTCAGGCTAGTCTTGAACTCCTGACCTTGTGATCTACCTGTCTTGGCCTCCCAAAGTGCTGGGATTACAGGTGTGAGTCACCGCACCTGGCCAGAGCTACTATTTTTTTTTTTTAATGTAACTGGTTGCTTTGTGAGGTAGTAAGCTTCCCATCTCTGGAAGTGATCAAGAAAAAGTTAGCTGATCATCTGTCAGGAATTTTATGAAGGGGACTCCTGTACCTTTTCTAACTGAGGTGATATGCCTCTAGATCCTCTGTTTGAATGATTTCATGTAACAACAATGACAGTTTAAATACTTACCAAATTCTTTTCAATATCTTGATCTGTGTTTACTTCTGAATCGGCTGTCTTAAAATCAGTCTATAAAGAAAAAAACAGTTTTATTTAGAACTGTTCAGAGACACTTTAAAAGAGGCAGAACCACTAACTCCTAGAATTCTGCCAGAGGTAATTAACTTTTTGCTCTTTCCCCTTACCAGCTTCCAAGCAAGCTAAGCAATGTAGTTCTGGTAAACGGACACCAACATCCACACTGCATTAAACATCGGTTCCACAAAACCTGAACAATGCCCAACGACTGAGAGAAAGCCTAAGTCTGAAATGAGAAGTCTGCCCTCTACAGTCTGTTGTGCCCATACTTTCTCCAAGAAAGCCACCCATCACTAGAAAGCAAGATACACTGTACTTCTTAAGATGTGACTCAGAGAATTAACAAGGATTCTTCCTGCAAGGACAAAGGTGATAAATACGAATGCTAATGTCCTGCACTCATCAGTTACTCAGTGAAAGAGACTATATGTAAGCCATAAAATTCCTACTTGCCATAAGATTAGACAGTGGCTACTGACTTTCTTATTTACTGAACATCAGAATGAAGTCATTGCATGGCACTGCATGAAAGCAGTATGATGGTTGCTAGCAAAAACAAACAAAAAACAAAACAAGACAGCAAATTCTCCACCAAATATGAAGAACTACCTCCTACCCGGAACCCCTCCCTGCCAATTCCATTTTAATAGCAGAAACTCGACACATGACCTGTACAGCAATGTTCTGAGAAAGCTTCAGGGAAGAGCTATCTTGATCATCATCCTGATCCACTTGGACTCCTTCAACCCCATTTGCTGGAGGCATTACAGGTCGGAAATCCAAGCCCGTGTCCCTGTTGCCTTCCTTTAGGATGGAGGCTTGTGGGGATTTCTCTTCAGAGCAATTCCCGGAGGCAAGCTGCTTTGTATGGCACCCTGCCTTAAGAGACCGAGCGACTGGATGGAGGCTCTCCCGGAGGCTTGTGTCCCCTCCTTCCTCTCCTGCTGTGCTGGCCACGTCCTTCAAATCAGACTGAGACCCACTGCCAGAAAGACAAAGGGCTGTGGCTATCAAGTTTTCTCCTAAAACCGCCTGGTACGCTGCAGAAGTGTCACCTGCTGATGAACCAGGGTTCGGCTCCGAGTGCTCCAAGTGGACATTTCTGTTACTCTCCTTGGTTATCATTTGGCTACTTACACTCGATAGAGGCGAGCTCTTCTGCTTCTGTGCAGAGTCTCTGGTGCTATCAAACACATAAGATAATGAGAAAAGTATATAATACTTTCAATATAACCACTAGAAGAACAAAACTAGACTATGTAAGTCCTCCCCATTATCATAATGAAGAACTTACTTTAAACCCAGGCATTTCTATGCCATGTGCAGGTAGTATAACTTGGTGGTTAAGACCCATTTTTGTATTTTTTTTGAGAGGATCTCACTCTGTCACCCAAGCTGGAGTACAGTGGCGAAATCAAGACTCACTGCAGTTTCAACCTCCTTGGCTCATGGGATCTTCCCACCTCAGCCTCCCAAGTAGCTAGGAATACAGGCACATAACACCACACCCAGATAATTTTTTGTATTTTTTGCAGGATTTTGCTATGTTGCCCATGCTGGCCTCGAACTCCTGGGCTCGAGGGATCCATCTGCCTGCCTCAGCCTCCCAAAGTGTTGGAATTACAGGCGTGAGCCACCACAGCCAGCCAAAAACCTGGGTTCTAAAGACAATCTACAGTAAATAGCCAAACATAAATGATTCTGATGATCCAAATAATTTTTGAGGGCCAATTTGAATAACTTTTGGGGATACGGATGAAACAACCTAATGCTAGTTAGAATATTTAATTTAGTTACATGCACTAATTTTTTTTTTTGAGATGGAGTCTCACTCCCATCCTGCTGGCTGGAGTGCAGTGGTACGGTCTCGGCTCACTGCAACCTCCACCTGCTGGGTTTAAGCGATTCTCCTACCTCAGCCTCCCAAGTAGCTGGGATTATAGGTGTGCACTACCACGCCTGGCTAAGTTTTGTATTTTTAGTAGAGACGGGGTTTCACCATGTTGGCCAGGCTGGTCTCAAACTCCTGACCTCAGGTGATCCTCCCAAAGTGCTAGGATTAAAGGCATGAGCCACCGCACCCAGCCTACATGTACTAATTTAGTTAAACATAACATTATAATAAAATATTAACTTAGAAATATTGTTTTTATTCCTCTCTCACCTTTCACAACAATAATTTTCATTCAAACTCATTATACAGATCTTTGACCAGAACCACTTTTTTTCTTCAACAATTATCCAGAATATACCACCTACACTTTAAGTTGTCTCAAGTACAGACAATTTTGAATCCAAAATTGAATCTGTCAATAGAAATTTTATCCCAGACAGTAAGTATACATATGCTTAACATTAGGATATTCTGTCATTTTTCACAGCCTTTCAAGGTACTGCTTTATTTATTTATTTATTTTATTGAGACAGGGTTTCACTTTGTCACCTAGGCTGAAGTGAAGTTTTTTTTTTTTTTTTTTTTTTCCAGAAGTCTCTTGCTCAGTTGCCCAGGCTGGAGTGCAGTGGCACAATCTCAGCTCACTGCAAACTCCGCCTCTTAGGCTCAAGTCATTCTCCTGTCTCAACCTCCCAAGTAGCTGGGATTACAGGCACCCACCACCAAGTCCAGCTAATTTTTCTATTTTTAGTAGAGACAGGGTTTTACCATGTTAGCCAGGCTGGTCTTGAACTCCTGACCTCAGGTGACCCACTCACTTCAGCCTCCCAAAGTGCTGGGATTACAGGCATGAGCCACCGCACACAGCCGAGGTATTGCTTTTTAAAGAGGTCTTTAAAACATATTTACAGCGACATCCAACATTCACAGTGGTACATCTTTCACCCAGGAATTAAACACAGGAATTAAGCCTATGTTTAATTTATTTGACCCCACCCTCTTTTTTTAAACTAATTCTATAACTGACACTCCGAAGCATACCCGCCAGCACTGACTAAGGATTCAAGTTGAGGCATCTTTCTTTCCTCAATAGTACTTGTTCAAAATAAAACAACTGAAAGAATACCTTGGCCAGCAGCAATGGCTCATGCCTGTAATCCCAACACTTTGGGAGGTCAAGGCAGGAGGATCATTTGAGGTCAGGAGTTCAAGACTAGCCTGGGAAACACAGCAAGACCCCGTCTCTACAAAAAATTTAAAAATCAGCCGAGAGTAGTGGCAGGCGCCTATAGCTCCAGTTATTTGGGAGGTTGAAGTGAGGGGACTGCTTAAGCCCAGGTGGTGGAGGCTGTGGTAAGCCATGATCGCACCACTGCACTTCAGCCTCAGTGATAGAGGGAGACTCTGACTCAATAATACAAACACTTGAGCCACCATAAACACTCGAAGCTGATTCCTTCTTGCTGAGAGTTAACTGTGAGGGGGTGCTTAATTAAAAATTAAGGGAAATACAGTACCTGAGTTTGAATCCTGACTTCACTCCCCACCCCCACCCCATTTACAAGCTGTTTGACTCTGGGCAAGCTACTTCATTTGGAAAACTGTTGTGAGGATTATGTAAGATAATGCACATACAGTACTCAGTACAGTGCCTGGCACATAGTAAACATTCAATAAACCTTAGCTGCCATTATTATTACTAGTGCGTGTAGTTGATTTTATCCAAACTCTGACTCTAACATAGCTTGGAAACCTTGAGCAAATTACTAACCTCTCTGTGTCTCAGTTTCCTCATCTATAAATGGGAATAATATTATCACCTACCTCCTGGGACTGTTGTGAAGATTAAATGTGTTAACACATATAGAGATGTAGTTAAGTGTTAGCTGTAGTTAAGTATTAGAGGTCCCAGGTACTCTAGAAAAGAGTTGAGGGAGCCAGGCGCAGTGGCTCACCCCTGTGATCCCAGCACTTTGGGAGGGCAAGGCGGGCAGATCACTTGAGGTCAGGAGTTTGAGACCAGCTTGGTCAACATGGTGACACCCCATCTCTACTAAAAATACAAAAATTAGCCAGGCTGCAGCCCTAAAAAAGGATGAGTTCATGTCCTTTGCAGGGACATGGATGAAGCTGTAAACCATCATTCTCAGCAAACTAACACAGGAACAGAAAACCAAACACTGCATGTTCTCACTCATAAGTGGGAGGTGAACAATGAGAATACATGGACACAGGGAGGGGAAAATCACATACTGGGGCCTGTTGGGGGTGGGGGGTTAGGGAGGGATAGCATTAGGAGAAATACCTAATGTAGAGGATGGGTTGATGGGTGCAGCAAACCACCATGGCATGTGTATACCTATGTAACAAACCTGCACATTCTGCCCATGTATCCCAGAACTTAAATTTTTAAAAAAGGAAATATATACAAAAAAAAAAAATTAGCCAGGCATGGTGGTGGGTGCCAAAATCCCAGCTACTGAGGAGGATGAGGCAAGAGAGTCACTTGACCCCAGGAGACAGAGGGTGCAGTGAGCTGAGATTGCACCACTGCACTCCATCCTGGGGGACAGAGCAAGATTCCGACTCAAACAAAAAAAGAGCTGAGGGAAAATACAGTTGGCCTCTTTATGCAGAACATGGGTTCCACATTCATGGATTCCACCAACCATGGACTGAAAATATTCAAAAGAATAAATGTCTGAGATGATGGATATGCTAATTACCCTGATCTGATCACTATACATTACATGCACATCACTATGCACCACCATGAATATGTACAATTATTGCATCCATTTTTAAAATATAAAAATAAATCATTTAAAAGTGAAATACATTTGAAACCATTAAAAAAATATTCAGAAAAAAATTGGATGGTTACATGTGTAATGAAGATGTACAAACGTCCTTCCTTGTTATTGCTCCCTAAGCAGTACAACTATTTACACAGCATTTACATTTTATTAGCTGCTGCAAATAACCTAGAGATTATTTAAAGTATACGGGAGGACATGTGTAGGTTATATGCAAATTTTATATATTTTAAATTTTGTCATCTAATTGTTTTAAGAGGGGTGGGCGTGTGCCTGTCCCAGATAAAATACTACACCATTTTATGTAAGGGACTTGAGCATCTACAGATTTTGGTATCCTCAGTAGGGGTCCCGGAACCAATCTCTAACATACACTGTGGGATGACTATAGTTAATTTAGTTCAACATTGTACACAACGATGTATTATATTAGCTACTGTAAGATGTAACTTTGGGTAACTGTGTTTCCATATGTGTATATATACTTAGATATCCACGCCTATATAACATTTCTCATTTCTCATATATAACATATAAATATACGGTTAAACAAAAATATAGCCCATGTAGGAAGTGGCTGAAAATTTTGAGTATTTTTTAACAAGTTTGACCCCATGTATTCTATTTATTCCTGAAACATTTAGCATGACTGCTAAGTATTAGATGCTGTGCTGGATACCAGAAATACAAAGATAGATCAGACAGTCCTCTACCTTTAAAAAGTTAGTGTAGGGGGGCAGGGCGAGAAAAAAAAAAAAGCTAGTGCAGTGCCATCAGAGACAAAAAGAAAGACCAGCTACACAAGACCACCTCAAAAACCCTTTACCCAAATGAATCTTCCCAGTCAGGAGTCCACACATTACCTTAGACCATCTGGGAGGACTTCATCTGATTTGGAAGCACATAAACTAGAAGATTCCGGAGGACTGGGGGCATTGGCCACAACACCAGCGACCTCAGATGCTGCCATTATGCTCTGCACATTCAGAAACAAATTACAGGCTACAAGTTTCCAAAGTTTAAAACAAATGTATCTCTCCCCCCTCAGAATGTCCACACAACAGAGCTGTTCCAGTAAAGAAACACTAAAACCTGGGCTCCAGGAGAAAATACTTAAGAGTATTAAAAGAGACATTGCATGCAAGGTCCCAGTGGGCACAATCCTCAGGAGTCACTACATTTACATAAATATCTAGGAGTCTATGCAAAGATCTTATTTTCACTTTTGGCAGAAATGTAGTCATTTAAAACAACAGATCATAGTTTGTGAGGATCATCCAAGTGGTCCCATGCCTACCTTGTCTGCTATCATTTATAATAAAAGATGTACCTTTTGGCCTAGTATCAATAAGATCTCATGTTTTTAAATCACTTTATGGTTGTTATATTCAAAGCATTCTCCATTAATTCAAGTGAAGTTTTTGGAGGTGCTTGCTAGTAAGTGAACAAGTAATGCCATACTGGGCAATCCAGGGTACATCTTTACTGTCCCACAGATGGGAAAGGCCTGATACCCAATAACCGAGCAAAGTACAGACTCTTCAGAGTGACTCGTGGTGCAAAAAAGAAACCTGGGTTCTCTAGCTTGAAAATGACAAGCTGAAAAACATGGCAACACAAGGGAACTGGGACGGATGCCTTTTTTAAAAAACAAAGGTCATCTTTTATGCTGCAGAGCAAACTTACGACCTTATGAGGAGAAAAGAAAATCGAAATACTTAGGAGGTGGGGGTGAATGTAAGGTTAGTTTGCATTCTTGCTTTTATTTTAACAGCATCACAGGTATTCCCCTAGGAACACTGAAGAGCGCATGGGGTAGATATAGAGAAGCGGCTGTGTCAACACCTCAGTCACAGACCACAGAACCTCTGTGCCTCGGTTTCCCTCATTATACAAAGCTCCTGGGAGAAAATGGGCCCCAAATCGCCATTACTTCTCACTCAGGTGCAAACATGCCGTCTCCAACAGAGCCCAGGGCCCGGGGTTCTCGGCATCCAGTGAACGAAAACCCAGGACAAGGGTCACGCATGCAACTCCGTGGCTACAGAGCCCGTGGCTCGGGGAGAAACAGCCGGCTGGAGGGCTGAGTGTGCCAAAAAGAACTCCGCAACCCGGGCGACCACCAGCGAGGCGGCGGCGCAGGAGCCACGGGTCCTCGGGCGAAAACAGGGGACAGACGGGAAGGGGACAATGGGGGGAAGCGGCGCTCGGTGGCCTCGGCCACCCTCCACAGGGGACTGCTAGGCTGGTCGCTGGCTCGGAAAAGACCCCCTCCACCCCTTCCCCTCGGGCCCCCACCCCGCTGCCAGCCCCCCCATCCCACTTCTAGGCCGGGACCCCCGCCTCGGTTCTCACAGCAATCTCCACGCCCCCCACCCGACCCCCGGCCCCGGCCCTCGTCCCGCAGCCCCCTCCCACGCCCGCCCCGCACACACCTCCCGCGCCGCGCCCCCGAGAGAAAAGTGGGGGAGGGACGGGACGCACCTGAGCGGGCGGAGCGGGGGGAGGGGGCGGCCGAGCCACGGGGGGAGGGGTCGAGCGCCGGCCCGCGCGCGGCACCTCCCACTTCCGGCGGCACGAGCGGAGGGGGCGAGGCTCTGGCCTCGAGAGGAGAGGCCGCGGTGGCGCCGCGCCGCCCCCGACGGCGCCCTCTGGCGGCCAGAGCTAGCGCCGCCGGGGCACAGGGATGCTGCGGGAGACCCCTCAGATACATACAGGTGGACTCTCCCAGGGCGCAGGGAAGAGGGGAAAGCCGACTGCGAAAAGAAAGAAGGCCTGGCGGGGCAGAAGCCCCTCTGGGAAGATTACAGGGACAGTCGGGGCCATGGCGGTCAAAGGGAGAAGAGCAACGAGGGGTTTTAAAGGTTGGAACCGGGAACGCCATGAAGGAGAAGAACCCTCTGAAGAGGGACCGTGTGGAAGATGCCCCGAGAACTCGGGGCGGCAGAGCCCGCGGGTTCAGCCCCCCGCGCCCGCAAGGCCCCTGCCCGCGGAGGCCGCCCGCGGGAGCCGGACCCCGGGCGCCGGTTGCTGGGGCCCGCGAGGTCTCCGGGCCGCAGGCGTCGCGCTGATTGGCTGCGCCGCGGGCGGAAGTGATGCTGCTGTCACTGCTCCTCAGGCTCCCGGGAAGCCGCGAGTTTCCGCAGGGAGGCGGCGGCAGCTGCGGCCGGGCCGGTGAGTTAGGAACTAGGTGTGGGCTGGACCTGGGAAGTCGGAGGGGGGGCCAGAAGTTGGGAGAGCCGGCGTCTGAGGATGAGGGAGCTGCTCAGACGGTGCATGAGGTCCTGGCGTGGGGGACCCCAGGGAGATAGGGCCCCAGGGTCCAGGATTCCAGTATAGTGTGGGTGCTAACGAGGAGGGGGCACATTGCACGGAGCGATCGAAGTCGATGGAGGGAGAATCGGGAAACTGACCCGGTACCCACGCTGGCTTCTAGGAGCCGGGTGTAGAGCAGCGAGGGCAGTCGCTTGGGAGCAGGATCTTAGACTCCGGGCTGCCCATTCTCTTCTTCCTCTTCTTCCTTGTCAACTAAGAGCTGTAAGGAGAGGCCTAGCCGTTGGGAGAGGGTGACATCTGCTTTCAGAAGGCATTTAAGGTTCCTTTCCCAGAAGCTCGGGGGATGAAAATGCTGCTCTGCCACTGGGAGAAAGGAGGAGGTCATGCTACCCTTTCTTCCGGAAATCTGTGGTGGGATCTCCGGAGTCTGAAGGAGCTAGTCTAGAGGGGTCACCGTCTGGCTAACAAGGTCCTGTTTTGTTTGCTTAGCAGAGTATGCAGACTGGGGAAGACACTTCAATCTCTTGGGAGAATTGAGGCTCCCGGGGGCAGGGAGGGATTGAGAGGAAGTATGCCTGGAAACCTAAGAGAAAAAGACAGGAAGAAATGTGGAATGAAGATTTTTAGAGGGAAACGAGAGGTGGCATAAGTTCGCCTCCCACTTTCCAGGCAGCCTTTCAGTAAAATTCCCATTTTCCTGGAAAGGGTTGAGGTAGAGCCGCTTGGGTTTGTGTCTGAGTACTAAGCCCTGCCCCAGGGTGGACTCTGGAGAGCAAAGGCTCTTAAAGGAGCCTAGCCACCATAGGTACACACACGTCCTGCCACCCCATTTGTCTGTCCCTGAGTTTCTAACTTGGTTCGTCTTTTCTTTGAGGGCTCCTAAGACCAATTCCCTGGCTCTGCCAAACCTAGGCAATGGGAGTCCTAGTATGGAGCCCGAGTCCTCACTTTGAAGCCAGCCTCCTGAGCTCGGTACAGGGGTAGCTGCTTAGAGAGGTTCTCTCGTCATTCCTTCTCTCCTGGTTACCCGTTTGCCCTTGGTGCCTGTTCTGTTTTGTTTGCACTTTTTGCCTTTCTTCCCGTTTCACCTCCGCCTCCAGCCTCCTCCTACTTTCCCTGGTATCTTTCTGAGATACACAAATCAGGAAGTTAGCAACCACCTGGACTTCTAGGACGTTATTACCTACTTTTTCAGAGGCATTTTGGTAAGTTTTTTGCTAGGCCTCTAGGGGAAAACAGGAAAAGATAGCATGATAGCACAGGAAGTAGGGTTTCTGGGTGTTATACTGATTTGGCCTCATCATACCAGCTCTGTGCCAGTCTATGACCTATTTTAGATCTTTGGAAATGACGAGTAATCAAGTTTCTTTGGTCCCTGGTCCTGGAGTTTATCTAACTTCTGCTCATTTCACTGGGATTGGTGGGACATTATTTCTTCTGTTCTTGGGTTCCACAGGTCTGTAGCCTTTGCTGAGTCAACACTGCTCACAGAGAAAGTGATGCCTTTTCTCCATTTGCACAACATGAGTGTGACGTGGTTAGCCAGACCAGGAGCTCAACCTCATGTAGAGTCCAGGTGGGTACGGGGCCCTGTTATGGGGAGTTAGCCTTGAGGACAGCTGGACTGAGGAGTCAGCTAGGGAAAGATTTATGTCCCCTCTAAAGGTGGGGATAAAGGGGCTGTGTCTCCCAAAGCAGTCACGATGCAGCCACTAGTTTGTGGGAGCAATGTGTGCTTTGAGTTCCATGGGTGGCAACAGGGGACAGGTGCAGTGCCTGTGAGCAACTGGACTCCTGCTGGATGAGCTGGGGTGGTGAGGATTGGCTGTCTTGCTGCGAGAGGCCATCTGCTGGTGTTAGTGCTGGCCCACACTCTACTTGGGGGCTTATTCCAGTTGGTCAGGGATCAATGTGAACAAACAGAGGGATCAAATTTGAATAATTTAAAAGACATGACTTGGGGACTTCCGGGGGAATGCATGGATGGCTCAGCATCTCCCTCTCAGATTCCTGTAGTTACCAGCTCTTCCATCTCTTCTACATCCTTTTTCTTTGTCTGCAGTCCACTGCTCTGATGCCGAAGGGGAGGCAGAAAGTGCCACACTTGGATGCCCCCCTGGGCCTGCCCACCTGTCTCTGGCTGGAATTAGCTGGGCTCTTGTTACTGGTTCCCTGGGTCACGAGCCTAGCAGGGACAGGTGGGCCTGATGGCCATGGTCCAGGGGGGCCGAGCTGGGCTGTGCACCTGGAAAGCCTGGAAGGTGAGGGGGAGGAAGAGACTCTGGAGCAGCAGGCGGATGCCTTGGCTCGGGCAGCAGGGCTGGTGAATGCTGGACGCATCGGAGAGCTTCAGGGACACTACCTCTTTGTCCAGCCTGCTGGGCACAGGCTGTCCCTGGAGATGGAGGCCATCCGGCAGCAGGTGGAGGCTGTGTTGGCTGAGCATGAAGCTGTGCGCTGGCACTCAGAGCAGAGGCTGCTAAGGCGGGCCAAACGCAGCGTCCACTTCAATGACCCCAAGTACCCGCAGCAGTGGCACCTGGTGAGTCCAGCCCTGCAGTTTACAGTTTCAGGTGGGAGGGTTCCGCCCAGTTCTTTAGTGGGCTTTTGACTGTACCACTCTTCAGTCGCTTCCATCCTTTGCCTGAGGGACCATTTCCCGTTTCTGTGGTGTTTCGCTCAGCTCTCCCTCCTCTCTACTGTCTTCTAGAAGCTAGTGTTCTGCAGTGCTCAGGGCACAGATGGTGCTCCCTGGCTGCCTGGGCTCATGGTCCAGCTCTGCCACTTTCTAGTATGTGCATTTGGGCAAGCTGCTTAAGCTCTGTGCCTCAGCTTCCCCATCTATAAAGTGGAGATGGTAATAGTGCCTACCTCATAGAGTTATGGTTAGGGTAAGTAAATGTATACATGTGCAGCACTTAGAACAGTGCCTGACACATGGTAAACACTATGACATAAGTGATATGATACTAACATTGGCATAAGAAGTGTATCATCCAACCCTGAACCCTAGCCACCATTTTACCTCGAGTCACCCACGACTCATGGTGAACTTTCCTGGACTTCAAGGCCGTGGCAGAGCTCTAACCTGCCCCTCCTTGGCTCTTTTCCCACCTGACTATTGGTCTGCAACCTCTGGCTCTTTGGTGGAGGCCAAGGGTGAAAAGGGGATGCCAGCTACAACTTCATCTCCCTCTGGGCTGGGCTGTGTGTCACTGGATCCCCACCCTGTCTCTTACAGAATAACCGACGGATCCCGGGCAGGGACATCAATGTGACAGGTGTGTGGGAGCGCAATGTGACTGGGCGAGGGGTGACAGTGGTGGTAGTGGATGACGGAGTAGAACACACCATCCAGGACATTGCACCCAACTATGTGAGTGGCCCTAGAATGACTCCCTGCACCCCCACATCTTACCTCCTTGATGTTGCCTCAGTCTTGTCCCTTTTTCTAGAGCTGTTTGGGCCAAACAATAGAGCCTGGGAGGTGGGATGGGGTTCAACCTCCTTTCCCCAGCCAGCATTCCCGACTGGCAGTCAAGGCAAGGGAGAGCTGTCCTGCTTCCTGTTCTAGTCCCTTTCTGGGGAGTAAGGAATGGCCCCTATAGGCAGCTTCCTTCTTGATGGAAATCCAGAAATCTGAGTGCCTTCCTCTCTCTAAAGCATCCTGCTGAGCCCTACCTGTCTTTTATTCCAGGTTTCCCAAGCCGTGGAGCAGTAGGCACATTCGCATAATGGGCAAGGGAAATTTGCTGGGAGCTGTGGCACTTCTCAGCTTTGCCCCAGAGTCCTTTGCTCATATCTTTTAGCCAGTGTGGTCTGCAGATAGAAAGGCTTATTGCCCTGTCTTCGAGTCCCAACCCCCCATTTCCTTTCCCTGAATCCCAGGACCTGACCCCCCTAACCAATGAATGATCACATGTCACTCCCAAAATATTTCAGAGCCCTGAGGGTAGCTATGACCTCAACTCTAATGACCCTGACCCCATGCCCCACCCGGATGTGGAGAATGGCAACCACCATGGCACACGATGTGCAGGAGAGATTGCGGCTGTGCCCAACAACAGCTTCTGTGCCGTGGGCGTAGCCTATGGGAGCCGCATCGCAGGTAACTTGTGCCTCTAACCTCGTGTTGGTAGGCTGCTCCTGTGACTCCAGTCTTCATTTCCTGCACCCCTCCCTACCCTGAAACATCTTTATCCCGTAGCCCAGCTGACACACATAGCCTAGAGCAAGGATAAGCTTATAATAGGTGTCTGTAGGACAAATCAGCTCATGGATTTTTCGGTGCAGTGGTGTTTCGTACGTGTTTTTCTATTTGTATTTCCATAATTTACAAAGTGCCTTTTTGTCGGTTCTTCCTCAATGATCCGATATGTCTATGGGGGCAACTCTTGCTTGTCCCAGCTCTCCAGCTCCCAGTACCACTGATGGTCATGGGCTGCTCTCCATCTTTTTGGGAGAGCTGAGCAGCCCTATTCCTCCCTGGAAGTGGTTCTGTGGTTCCTTCACACTCAACCTCTGTCCATCAGGGGAGACGGTGAAGAGAACTAATGGTGAAGCCCTCACCGTAACTCCTAATAAGTGCTTAGGAATCTACAGACTGAATAGACTAACTGTATTCCTCTTACACTCCAGCAGAGGGCAGTAGCCTTCTGTAAATGAGACTGCAATGGGTAGCCAGAAACCTCTCCAAGTCCCTTGTCTGAAAGTGTCATGGCACTGCAGCCTGGGCGACACAGCAAGACTCTGTCTCTGTATATAGGTATATATTTTTGCTGGGGAGACAAGTAATACATATAAAAATGCAAAATGGGCCAGGCAGGGTGGCTCACACCTGTAATCCCAGCACTTTGGGAGGCCAAGGCAGGCAGATCACCTGAAGTCAGGAATTTGAGACCAGCCTGTTCAACATGGTGAAACCCTGTCTCTACTAAAAATACAAAAATTAGTCAGGCATGGTGGTGGGCACCCACAATCCCAGCTACTCGGGAGGCTAAGACAGAAGAATTGCTCGAACCTGGGAGGCAGAGGTTGCAGTGAGCTGAGATCACTCTATTGCACTCCAGCCTGAGTGATGGAGTAAGACTCTGTCTCAAAAAAAAAAAAAAAAAAAAATGTACAGAGCATATAGGGAATAAGTCTCCCACATATGGCTCCCCACCTCCCAGTTCCCTGGCTAGGAGACCAGCGTTAGTGAGGAGCTGCTATGGCCTTCATTGCCTAGGTATTCGGGTACTGGATGGACCTCTCACAGACAGCATGGAGGCAGTGGCGTTCAACAAGCACTATCAGATCAATGACATCTACAGCTGCAGGTGAGGCAGAGCTGCAGGTGAGAGGGCAAGAGGCTGGAGCATTTGGGACAAATCTGCCAACAAAAACCCAACCAAGTGGGCTGACTTAGGCAGGCCGGAGCAGGGGTCTCTTCACTGGGTTCAGCTAATGAGTCCATTGCCCTCATTTCTCTAGATCCTCAGCCACTGGGTTCTCAACCTTAAGCCCCTGTCACCCCAGTAATCAGGTTCCCACATGAGAAGCTCTGTCCTGTGCACATTTATTTGTTTTTCTAAGCTCTAAGGCCTCTGCAAGAAAGTGGGCTTTCGTCTCCAACCACAGGCCAGCTGAATGCCCAACACCAATCCTCCACCCTTTGTTAATGTACTGCAGCTTCAGGGCATGGCTGTGCTGGGCTGGACAAGAAGGAAATGGGGTTGGGGGTTCCCATGGCATTGATGGCACCTGTTCCTCCCCCAACATACCGTCCTTAAATCTATGACATCATCCACCGGGTACACTTCCTGGTAGAGACAGAATAAAAACTCCTCAGCCTGAAAAGCAAGAACTTCCACAGAAGTTCCTGGGTGTTCTGCCTTCAAGCCTATGTGTCGGGCCAGGCGCTGTGGCTCACACCTGTAATCCCAGCACTTTAAGAGGCTGAGGCCGGTGGATTGCTTGAGATCAGGAGTTCAAGACCAGCCTGACCAACATGGTGAAACCCCATCTCTACTAAAAATACAAAAATTAGCTGGGCATGGTGGCAGGCGCATGTAATCCAAGCTACTCGGGAGGTTGAGGCAGGAGAATCGCTTGAACCCGGGAGGCAGAGGTTGCAGTGAGCCGAGATCATGCCACTGCACTCCAGCCTAAGTGACAGAGTGAGACTGTCTCCAAAAAAAAAAAAAAAGCCTACAAGTCTCTGATTCCTAGGTCAGGAGATGAGTGACCCCTGTCCCTCTCTGCCACTGTGGGCTATGGGGACATTCACAAGGAAAAGAAAAGCCTTAGCACACTTCTGTTTTCTACTTTGGAGAGGGGATGGACCTTTGAACCCTGTGCCTTTTAATCATGGGAGTCTTTAAGTGGAACCCATGGGAAGAGTTAAGAGCTGCAGGTCCAAGGGTAGCCCGCTGAGACTGGGAGGCCCTGGGTGGGTAGCCACAGCCTGGCTTGGCTGTTCCCTCTAGGTATTTATTTCTCAACAGCTGGGGACCAGATGATGATGGGAAGACAGTGGATGGCCCCCATCAGCTTGGAAAGGTAACTGGCCTGCACAAAGACTCTAGGAGACGGTACACCCTCTTCATTCAGTCCTAGAAGAACTGCTGCAAGTTGACCTGTCTTCCCACTCCACCCCCATGCGCAGTCTCCTTTCAGGAAGAGTACACCTAACGTCGGGGCAGGAAGCATGGGGGACATTGGTTCCTAGAGAGGGAAATGGAACCATGCTTTGAGACTGTTTCCCTTTCATCTTGTCCTCAGCTACCATGCCCGGCCCCACCCTGTCCAATAAGCGGAGTGTGACCATTAGTCATCGTTCAACTCACAGCTCCCTCACATCCTGGATCCATCTTCCAATCTTTCCCCCCTACCCAGTGCCCTTTGAACTTTTTTCCTTCTGTTTTTAGAAGGGATGGAGAGGGTGACTGATGTGGTAGGCAGAGGTCTGTCTATGGGTTCCTCAACTGATACCCTGATGTTTTGGCTCCTCAGGCTGCCTTGCAACATGGGGTGATTGCTGGTCGCCAGGGCTTTGGGAGTATCTTTGTGGTAGCCAGTGGCAATGGGGGCCAACACAACGACAACTGCAACTACGATGGCTACGCCAACTCCATCTACACAGTCACCATAGGTAGTCACTGGACAGATCCACACTCGCGCGTGCGTGTATATATATGCATGTGTGTGTGTCACCGAATGGTGAGGGCGTCGCATGTCTTGTCCCAGCTTCTGTGTGTCTGTCTAAATGTGTGAACACAGTAATCTCTTTGGGCTCAGATAGGATTAGCCCCTGCTTGCAGAGGACCTTGGGACTTCCTTAGATATCAACATACCCTGGGAACACCTTCAGGCTGTCATCTGGGGATCACCCAGCTGCCTCTGCCCCACCACAGCTGGTTAGGCCTCTGCTCTGGCCTCTTTCTGTGGGCCGGCTGCCACCTGCTGAAAGCCTCCCCTGACTCTCCACAGGCCTAAATTAAGTGCCCTTTGCCTGTGCTCCCAGTTAGCACTTGCCACCCAGTTAGCACTGCGTTTATTTACTTACCTGACTACTACCTGACTATAGGCTCCTTGAGACCAGGACTGTGGCCTTTTCCATATGGCCCTGATGCCTGGCACAGTGTGTGACCCATGGTAGATGGGCAATAAATGTTGGAAAAAGTGAACATGTGAATGAATAAGTGAGTATGAAGGTAGAAGGCTGCCAGTTTTACCCTGGAGCCTACTGAAAGAATGATATTGGGGCACAGAATGCCCTCTGCCACTTGAGAGTGCTGTTCAGAAGACAATCGACTTGGACCACTCAGATCATGTTTCAAACTCAGGACAGCCCCCCAGGATGATAACTCCAAGATAACTGACATTAGCAAGCCCCTGCCACAGGACCCCCTCTTCATCTCAGCTCTCATTTCTCTCCTCTGTCCTCAGGAGCTGTGGATGAGGAGGGACACATGCCTTTCTATGCAGAAGAATGTGCCTCCATGCTGGCAGTCACCTTCAGTGGTGGGGACAAGATGCTTCGGAGCATTGTGAGTGCTTCCTGGGCCCTCCACATGCTGCCCCTTTCCCACAAGACTCCGGCATCACAGCACTTCCCACCGTTCCCTGCTTCCTTGTCCCAACACTCAGGCTCCTCTTCCCCCACAGAACTGGATCTCTTAAGGCATGCCACCCTTGGAGGAGCGGACCCGGGGACTCTGACTGAATCTTGGGAATGCTTTTATCTTAGAAATTTGGACTTAGGACAAATATACATACTGTTATAGAAACTAAGTGTCGCATGGGGCCAGACACAGTGGCTCACTCCTGTAATCCCAGCACTTTGGGAGGCCAAGGCAGGTGGATCACTTGAAGTCAAGAGTTCAAGACCAGCCTGGCCAACATGGTGAAACCCCATCTCTACTAAAAATACAAAAGTTAGCCTGGTGTGGTGGCGGGCACCTGTTATCCCAGCTACTCAGGAGGCTGAGGCAGGAGAATTGTTTGAAATTGGGAGGCGGAGGTTACAGTGAGCCAAGATTTGTGCCACTGCACTCCAGCCTTAGCTACAGAACAAGACTCCTTCTCAAAAAAAAAAAAAAAAAAAAAAAAAAAAAAAAAAAAAAAAAAAAAAAAAAAAAAAAAAAAAAAAAAAAAAAAAAAAAAAAGAAAGAAAGAAAGAAAGAAAGAAAGAAAGAAACTAAGTATCACATGGATTAAACAACTTCTTCACCTCAAGGAAATTCACAGACAACTTCTTTGAAATTTCTTCCTTTGGTAAAATTTGGACTTTTGCTAATTTCTGTGGCCTTACAGAACCTCATCATTCCGTTGCCTTTTAGCCCTTAGGTAAATACTGTGGGTTCTGGTCATGTGCATCCTCAGGAGTAAAGCTAGTCTGGTGCTGGTTTTTATGGCATGGGTGGGAAGAGGAGTTGGGGAATGTGTCATGTCAACACCAGAGAGAGCTCTTTCTCTGGAGCTATAATTGGAGCCATAGCAAATGAGAGTGGAGCAGGGGCGCAAAGCTTCTCTAATGTGTAGAACCCATTTAAAGAATTCGGAGGCAATTGCCTACACACAGCTGGGCTTAGTGCCATCCCAGCAGATTTAAGCCAGGCCTCTAGACCATCATCCTAGAGCTCCCTGCCTGTCCCTGTTGCCCATAACCATGTAATGTGGGCATGGGAGGCTCTAGGCAGGAGCTGGGCTGGAGCCAAGTGGTGTCAGATTTCTACAGTGGCTGAGTCGGGAGGTCTCTCTGGGGCCGTTGGGAATTAGGCTGCTTTGTCTTCCTACTGGGTCAGATTTATTTTCCAAAACTGAAATTTTGTTATGCCAATAAATGACTTCTGGTCAACACAATGTTCCAAGGCTCTGTGCCAGTTGACCTCTACTACCCGCTTCCCCCAGACCCAGGGAGAAGAGAAAAGGGAGTGGATAAAGTGGACAGGCAAGAAAGGCTGGGCTTTGTGCACAGAGGGCACCCACCGCAGGCCAGGCTGGGTTAGGAAGAACAGGAGCATACTACATTCCACCCTCTAGCAGAACTCTAGGGAACCTAGCTCGCCCTGCCCGGGCCAGAGACCTATGAAGGTTCTACAACATAATTTCTCTTCTTAATTCACCTCAGCTTCTCACCCTCACCACTCTCTTCCATATGAACAGTAATTTGCCCAGAAATGAAAAGAGAGTGTGTTTAGCAGAGTTCCCATCTTTGGAATGTCTCTGCCATGGAAACTTCCTGTTGCCAGTTTCTAGTCAATGACCAGGGCAGCTGGGTGGAGCTGTCTTTCTGAGGGCAGAGGCTGGGGGCATACACTTCCCACCATTTGGCTCCCTGGGGAAATGAAACTTCTCTGGACTTTTCAATGTCTGCCTGCGGTTCCTGCCACTACAGGCAAGTTCATGGGCTTCACAGCTGCACTTCAGACTATCACTGCGAGGCTGTTTCCTTAACAGGAAAAAAAACCAATCCACTCCCTTGCATAAACCAGGCTTCCCACTCTTCATTGAGACTACCACTTGGAGAGTGCTTTTGCCTTTTTTTCTGGGACTGCACCATGTCTGGGTGAAAATTACATCTCCTGGCAGCTACTATAACAGCTGGGAGGGAAGAAGTGAGTACAGTGGAGAAAGGGCAGCACTTGGCAGAAGTTGCAGCCTGGTATCTGACCCAGAAGAGAAGTTTTGGAAGAAAGAAATGTTCTGGTCTTAGCACTGATAGTGTGGGCCAACGATCCAAGTGCCATAGAGTGGAGCAGATTTAGGTAGGGCCCCCCTCAGCCAAACCCTCAGGCTCCAAGGTTGACAAGAGCCCAAAAAGAGCTTGATGCCAGGCAGACATTGCCTCCCCCTGCCCCATTCTCACCCCCCACCTCAGAACCACACGGAGAGAAGGGGGATCAGGGCACCTGGCCCAGAGCAGTGAGGCAGCTTATCCTGTTGAGAGCTGTAGAGCTGGATAGGCAGGCCTTATAGACACTGAGTCCATGCAGGGCTCAGGGGTGGGCAAGGACACAGTCCTCTCTTGCTGGAAACACACTCCCTGTGTTCGCCCCGACATCATTCCAGCCCCTGTCAGGAGCTGCCAAATTGGATTTCCTTGAATGGTGCGGTCACTGTTGTCCCAGCTCCAACTGGGCCCAGTAGCTCCCCTGGCCACTTCCTCTGTCTAGCTTGGTTGTGGGGATTGAAGGGTTTGGAAGTGGGGGTTGGGGTAGAGAATTTAGGAATGGTAGCAAGAGTATTAGCAGTAATAGTCAGGAGGCCCCCCATGGTGGCTCATGCCTGTAATCCCAGTACTTTGGGAGGCCAAGGCAGGAAGATCACTTGAGGGCAAGAGTTCAAGAACAGCCTGGGCAACATAGCGAGATGCTGTCTCTACAAAAAATAAAAACATTAGTGAGGTGCAGTGGTACACACCCGTAGTCCCAGCTACATGGGAAACTGAAGCAGGAGGATCGCTGGAACCCAGGAGTTCAAGGCTGCAGTGAGCTATGATCTTACCACTGCACTCTAGCCTGGGCGACAAAGGGAGACCCTGTCTCAAGAAAAAAGAAAAGTTAGGAAACCCTTATCTGCACTGGATGGGAGCCTTTTCCCATCTCTAACTCCTTTTTCCAACAACCATACCCCTCAGAAGTGACTTTTATTATCCTTATCTCTGTTCTCCAGACATTCTGCTATGAGGCCAGGAGGATTAGGATTTCCTTTGCCTTGCCCTGCTAGTGGGTCCCTCTCTGGCCAAAGATTCAGCTCTAACAAAGGAAGAATCCACCTGAGAGAGTTGTTCTGATGACTGGCCCTGTGCCTCTCCCCCATAACAACTTTGAGCTCAGTCTCTAGTTTCTTTTTTTACAAAATCATTATTATTTGAGACAAAGTCTCGATCTGTCTCCAGGCTGGAGTCCAGTGACTTGATCTCAGCTCATTGTAACCTCCCACTCTCTGGTTCAAGTGATTCTCCTGCCTCAGCCTCCCAAGTAGCTGGGATTACAGGCACGCACAACCATGCCCAGCTAATTTTTGTATTTTTAGTAGAGATGGGGTTTCACCATGTTGGCCAGGATGGTCTCGATCTCCTGACCTCATGACTGCCCGCCTCAGCCTCCCAAAGTGCTGGAATTACAGGTGTGAGCTATTTTTTTAATTTTTAAAGATGGATTCTCTGTCACCTAGGCTGGAGTGCAGTGACACAGTCATAGCTCACTGTAACCTTGAACTCCTGTTCAAGCAATCCTCCTCCCTGAGCCTCCCAAGTAGCTGGGACTATAGGTGCACACCACTGTTCCCAGTTTGAACTCAGTTTCTAACCCACTTCCTTCTCCCATTCCGCTTCCAGGTGACCACTGACTGGGACCTTCAGAAGGGCACTGGCTGCACCGAGGGCCACACAGGGACCTCAGCTGCAGCGCCTTTGGCAGCTGGCATGATAGCCTTAATGCTGCAGGTGCGGCCCTGCCTCACGTGGCGTGATGTCCAGCACATCATTGTCTTCACAGCTACCCAGGTGAGATACCAGCAAGTGCCCTGGCCCAGCCTGCTCCAGAGTTCAGGTATCAGGTGGCTTTAGAGTCTCAATGTCCCAAATGTCAGACACCAAGTCTCTTTCATAGTCCCTTTCAGAGTTGCATATGTAAAGAGTAGGTGTGGGGACCCTACAGAGACCACAGACCTAAACTCATTTTGTCTGCAAAGGACAGCTCTGGCTGTGCCTCCTGGCTCCCTCTCAAGAAGCAAGCCACTGGGGTGGTGACATCATGGGCTCTGACCTTTTGTCCCAGCTTCCCTTGGGGAGTCCATTCCCAGTAGCCACAGTGGGAGAGCATGGACTGGATCAGCCAGCAGGGCAAGTAGGGAAACCAGAGTTGGGTCGTCGAGACTACCCTGGCAATGCAAGAGACTAACCAGGACCTCTGTCCTTTCAGTACAAGGATCGCCGTGCAGAGTGGGTCACCAATGAGGCAGGCTTCAGCCATAGCCACCAGCACGGTTTCGGACTACTCAACGCTTGGAGGCTTGTGAATGCAGCCAAGGTGAACAAGTGTTAGCGGGGCAGGGTACCCTGTGGAGTGACCGAGGGATGGGGCTGAATGCCTAAAATGTTGCCTGGGATATCGTAGGTGCCTAGCAAATGTTCATTCAGTTCGTTTATTTAACCACTTCAACCGTCATCCCAGCTGATATCCATTTTACAAATGAGAAAGCAGGCTCAATGCTGTCATGGAAGTTTCCAAACTACTAATAGAGTAAATGGGACCTGAGTATGTGTGGGACTCAGGATGCTCTGGTTCCCCTCCTCCACCCCGGACACAGCTGTTTCTTCTGGTTCCTTAACTGGGGGCTATAAGGAACATTCCAGTGAGCAAGCAGGAGCCTAGGGCTGAAAGAAGGTGATAAGGAGTGGAAAAATAAAGTCAGCTAAACCTTCAAGATCATATTGACAAGGGTGTGTGTGTGAGAATGTGGGTGTGATCGCTCTGTTTGTTGATTTGCCATCCCTCCTTTCCTTTCATAGATCTGGATGTCTGTCCCTTACTTAGCATCCTACGTCAGTCCCATGTTAAAAGAGAACAAGGCAATTCCGCAGTCCCCCCATTCCCTGGAGGTCCTATGGAATGGTAAGTAATCAGCACAAAGGGGGTTAATCTTAGTCCTGAGGTTTGGGGCGGGGTGACAAGGAAGTTAAACTCGTCCTCCCTGCCAGATTCTACCCCCTTTCGGAGCTGAGCTCCAGCCAAACCTGTGGAGTTTTCTTTGACCATTTTAGGACATGTTACTGCTTCTGAGTTGGCTGCCCTGGCTGTTTAAACAAGACCTTTCTCCTGGGTTCTTAGGAGTGAAGAGGAGCAGAGAGCAACTGAGGAGGAAGGCGGGTGGGAGGCATGGGACTGGGGCTTGAGGAGGTGAGGCGGGAGCAGGCGAGAGCTCAGAGAAGCTCTGGGGACTTCTTGATCTTGCCAGAGAACTCTGGTCAGCTCTTTGGTGTCTGGATGAAGTAAAGGAGTTAGGCATTTCTTCTTTTGATCCTCAGGTATATCTAATAGAGTCAGATGCTGTCTGCTAGGGTGGACAGAGGATTTGTAGAAGTCTCCTAGACTTCAGTGACCCATTTTCTTCACCCACCTCCATGGTGCCCAGCTTGAACCAGGATTGTCTGAAGAAGGTGTATCCTTCAAGCCAGCGACCTGGTTTTATGTTGAGCGCAGAGGTGGATGCCCTTCCCTGAGGAGAGTGCAGCTGGATCAGGATGCTTGTGCTAGAGGATGCCCTGTCTACACATTTATAGCATTTTCCCTACCCCCAGCTCCTTGGGGGATTCTTTTTCCTTGAGTCATTTTGACATGCAGAGTTATTCACTACTTTTTGCAAATGCTTAGTGCCCAAACCAGAACTGTCTTCACTTTTTCTGCCCTCCTAGAAAGTGATCAATCCAGAGCCATGGCAGGAGAAGGAATGGTGAGAGAAGGTTGCTTAGAAGGGAGGATGGGGGGTGCTTAGAAGGGAGGATGAAGGTTGCTTAGAAGGGAGGAAGGGAGGATGGGAGGTTTCTCAGTGAAACCTCAAGTGGAGGTTTCACTGAGAAGAGTTGAGTTGTCTCTCTCCTAACCACATCCAGCACTTGCCCAAATTTCCCTCAACGTGGAATGAAACCCCTGGGCCAGTCATTGCATTTCCCGTAAAAGGAATGTTATCTTGGAAAGGGCATAAAGCATTAGCCAAGTCAGAGAAGTTTAGAAACGTTTCCAGGAATGCAGTTCATTTGGAACCCCCTGGCTTTGCACTTGCATGTCTTAGAGATAGTGTGCCTTAAACTTTACCTTCCATCCAGGGCTATTTCCTGTTGCATCTGCCAAATGAGGGCATTGACTTAGAATAGTGTTCTCCCCAGCTTCGTCATCCTCTGCTTCCCACTGACCAGGAGCCGTTGCTGCAGAATGTCTACCCTAGGCATTGAGGCATCTGGCAACTGCTTGCTTGTCACTAAAAAGTAAGAGAAAGAAAGATAAATTGTCTGGGTGGAGAAAGCAGGATTAAGAGAAGGGCGGGAAAGATTCGGGGAGGTTGGCTAATGGAGCCCTTTACCTGTTGGAAGGGCACCAAGCAAAAGTTTTACCAGAGTTTTTCCTACCCCCAGCTCCTTGGGGGATTTTTTTTTTTTTTTGCCCTGAGTAATTTTGACATGCAGAGTTATTCACTACTTTTTGCAAGGTACTGCTTCGTTGGCTTTTCAGAGCCAGTGAAGTTGTCTTCTCCTCCAGCATTTTCCTCTGAGCAGACAAAACAGAATGGATAAGCTTGGGGGCTTGCTTGGAGGTTGAAGGAAATAAGTCCAGTTAAAATGAGAGTTGAGCTGGGTGCTGTGGCTCATGCCTGTAATCTCAATATTTTGGGAGACTGAGGTGGGTGGATCACCTGAGGTCAGGAGTTCAAGATCAGTTTGACCAACATGGTGAAACCCCATCTCTACTAAAAATACAAAATTAGCCAGATGCAGTGGCAGGCATCTCTAATCCCAGCTACTTGGGAGGCTGAGGCAAGAGAATCACTTGAACCTGGGAGGCGGAGGTTGCAGTGAGCCGAGATCGCACCATTGCACTCCAGCCTGAGCAAGAAGAGTGAAACTCCATGTAAAAAGAAAAAAGTCCCAGGCAGTCAAGAAAGCCTGTCTACAGCCAAGTTATAGTTGTTTTCCACCAGGACCTGGTTGATTCAGTGTCTGGGGGCTGGAAAGTGAACTTTTTATAAAGCAGTGGGAGCTGAACATCCCCAAGGTAGAGGAGGAGGCGAAATACCTCTAAGACTCTAGAATAGCATTGTCCCAAAGAATTTTCTGCAGTGATGGAACGGTTCTGTGTCCATGCTGCTCAGTTCAGTGGTCACTAGCCATCTGAGTCTATTGAACATTTACAGCATGGCCAGTTGGCTGGACATGGTAGCTTACACCTATAATCCCAACACTTTGGGAAGCTGAGGCAGGAGCATTGCTTATGCTCATGAGTCCAAGACCAGCCTGAACAACATAGTGAGACCCTATCTCTACAAAAAATAAAATTAGTCAGGTGTGGTGGTACATGTTTTCTGGGAGGCTGAAGCGGTAGGATTGCTTGAGCCCAGGATGTCAAGGCTGCAGTGAGCCATGGTTGCACTACTGCACTCCATCTGGGTGACAGAGCGAGACTTTGTCTCAATTATAATAATAGGCTGGATGACAGAGCAAGACTCCATCTCAAATATAATAATAACGTTAGTATGACTAAGAAGCTAAATTTTATTTTATTATAATTCATTTTAATTTATATAGCCATGTGTGGCTAAGGGCTACCATATTGAGAAATGCTGCTAAAGTGCAAGAATGGGCCAGGCGCAGTGACTCACACCTGTAATCCCAACACTGGGAGGCTGAGACGGGTGGATTACTTGAGGTTGGGAGTTTGAGACCAGCCTGGCTAACATGACAAAACCACAGCTCTACTAAAAATACAAAAGTTAGCCGGGCATGGTAGGGGCGCCTGTAATCCCAGCTACTTGGGAGGCCGAGGCAGGGAGAATCACTTGAACCCAGGAGGTGGAGGTTGTAGTGAGCCAAGGTCGCACCACTGCACTCCAGCCTGGGTGACAGAGCAAGATTCTGTCTCAAAAAAAAAAAAAAAGCAAGACAGATTTTTATTTCTCCCTACTGGCAGGAGGTTATGAGGGAGACGGTTTTTCAGATCTGATGCTGGTCTGAAATCTCTGCCTGAGGTTAGGAGGGAGAGTGGGGCCCTGGAGGAGTGTGTTATCCACAGGAGAGCCTGTGATTAGAAGGCTACTGAACACCCACTTGCACCTCTCCTTTGTTGTTGTTTGCAGTCTTGAGGATACTGGCTAAGCATTTGCCTATGCAATGAGCCCTGTTCCTTCCCCTCTCCAGGTCTTCCCTCTTTAACCCAACATTTCCCTCTCTGCTGATTCTTCCTTTCTGCCTCCAAATGCAAGGCCCTGCCACCTCCACCCAGGAAGCTTTTCAAATGAATGAGCTGAAGCAATTTCTCACCTTTGTCACACACTCCCTCTGCCACTGAAGACTTGCTTTCTTACTCATAGTGCCCCTTTCCTCACCGGTTCAGGGGCTGGTTCAGAGTTCATCCTTTTTAACCTTCTTGTTGCTTTGACCCTATTAATGAGGTCTTTGTTGCAACCTCTCTCCTCCTCTAGCTTCTGTGACCTCCTTTACTCCATAGTCCTCCTCTGCCCTCTCTGCCTGAGGTACTTGTTTCGTACTCCTGAACTGTGAGTGTCTTCTAAGGCTGGTTTCCTGACTTTTTCCTCACTCTACATCTTCTTCCTCAAACGTGCAGCTATGTTTATGTCCTTAGCTACCACCTCTCCACAAATGAGTCCTCGACCTAAATCTCTTATTCTGATCCTCCACCAGTGGAAACGATTGAGAGTAGAGCATAACTTCCATCAGATGATGGGCAAATAGAGCCCTGGCATCTTCTGGGACAGAGAATGACTATTGAAAAACATCCCAATTTACCAAAGGCCAAATAATAAGATACTTTGTATGTGCCAAGCACTATTCTAAGTATTAGCTCATTTAATTCTGGTAGAGTGAGTTCTAGTGTAGTCATTCACACTGCCACCCAAGTCCCCATCCACACCAAGAAGTAAATGGATATAGCATACCACTGTGTACACTGCGAACGCAGACAGGCACTCCTTTTGGGATTCTTTTCATTTTTGGATTCTATTCTGTTCCATAACATGTCATTTCTCTCCTGTAAGGCCCTTTTCTACCACATCAACACTATTCTCCAACTATGCCATAAATATTTTCCATCATCTTTCTATTCCTAAACCATTGTGTGCTGTTGATATTCCACCAGTACATTACACTCAACATGTATAGAATCTTAGATCTCACTATCACCCCTCAAAAGCTGGCTTGCTTTCTAAGATTTTCCCATTTATGTCAGTGCCATCACTATTCCCTAGGACCCAAACTTGAAACTCAAGAGTTTTTCCATCCCTCTATATCCCTGGCCTTTCCCCAGGCCTGGTGATGGCCTGACCTTCCCTTATCCAAGCAAGAGTTGGAAAGTTTTTCTCCAGAGCCAGGGGCCCCAGATATAGCACAAAGTGGGAGGCAAAGACTCTACTTAGAAGACCCTTCTGCCCAAGCCAGCGGCTTACATCTCGAGGCACTGGCAGCCAGATGAGAGGAGTCCTTTCTGGAGAAATGGAATGGCTCCTCATGAAAAGATTTAGAGACACTGATATGTGGGGCTCCTGCAGTGAAACGGCCAGGTCCTGGTCCACTTAACTTTAGGGAACCCTGCCAGGTGAAAGGCTTCTCCTACAGTTCAGCTTCCAACTAGCTTTTAAAGATAATAGGCATCACTTGCCATTAGGAAAAAAAATCCTCTGAATGCCTCCAGAATTCTAAGGAAAATTATCTTCAGTCAATAAAACTATACCCCGCCTAACTAATAATCACATGGGAAGGTGGACTAAGGATATTTTCAGGCACGCAGGCTCTTGCGCATGCTCCACTTGTCTGAAAACTACTAGAAGATATACTCCTCTACAGTGAAGGCTAAACCAAGAGAAGAAAAGGAAAGAAAGCAAGGGAAGAAAGGGAGAGAAGAAGGGAGGGGAGAAGAGGAAGAGGAAATGAAAGCCTGGGAGAAGGGTAACAAAAGGTCCCAGCCCAACAGCAATGCAACAGATAGGGATGGGGCAGAGGCTCCAGAGAGAATCTCCAGGGGCAGATGGCATGGAGGGAGCCCCTGACCTATTTTTTCATTTAAAAAGTAGTATTCAGAGAAGTTATGTGGTTCTTTTGTGAAGTTTGGAAAGGATTGGTGATAGGGACATGAATTTAGGTAAACCAAAAAACAAGGCACAATTATTAACTCCAGAAGGGAAAACAACACATTGTTCAGGAAACTAAACATGATCATTGTACACACTTGGCTAAATTAAATCTAATATTTATAAAGTCATTGTAAGGTAAACTAAATATTGATCTAACTGAAAATTGTGATGTGGACCAGGCATAGTGGCTCATGTCTGTAATCCCAGCACTTTGGGTGACTGAGGCGAGCCAGCCTCACTTGAGGTGAGGTCAGGAGTTTGAGACCAACCTGGCCAACATGGTGAAACATTGTCTCTACTAAAAATATAAAAGTTAGTTGGGTATGGTGGTACATGCCTGTAATCTCAGTTACTCGGGAGGCTGAGGCAGGAGAATCTCTTGAAGCCAGGAGGCGGAGGTTGCAGTGAGCTGAGATCGTGCCACTGCACTCCAACCTGGCGACAAAGCAAGGCTCTGTCTCAAAAAAAAAAAAAAAAAATGTGATTATTTATTTTGTGAATGTGGTGGGGAAGATAACTGGGGAGAAGGCATGGACATGTGCATGATTTGTTCAGTTCTCATCTGCCATAATCAAAAGTCAATACGTAATGTCTCAAATGGATATAAGCCATGAAATATTCATACACACTGTTTAGAAACACGAAAGTAGATCACAGAAGAAAACAATTTAAAACAATAAAAAATGTTTGCTTCTGGGAAATAGATAGCAAAAGTGGTAAGGAATGGAACAGGGAATTGTTTTTTCGTTATAAGCACTCTAGAGCCAACTTATAAGCACCTGTAGCTGGGACCACAGGTGCTCACTACTATGCCCAGCTAATTTTTTAATTTTTTGTAGAGGCGATGTCTCCCAGGCTGAAGCAGTCCTCCTACCTCAGCCTCCCAAAGTACTGGGATTGCAGAAGGGAGCCACCATGCCTGGCCAGGAATAAATTAATGGAACAAAGGGTGCTTTAAAAAGAATTGTTCTCATTGCAACCTAATTTCTGTTTTTTTTGTTTGTTTTTTTGTTTTTTGTTTTTTGAGACAAGAGTTTCACTCTGTCCCCCAGGCTGGAGTCTGTGGCCCGATCTTGGCTCACTACAACCTCCACCTCCTGGGTTCAAGTGAGTCTTCTGCCTTAGCCTCCCAAATAGCTGGGGCTACAGGCGTGCACTACCACGTCCAGCTGATTTTTGCATTTTTAGTAGAGACAGGGTTTTCACCATATTGGCCTGGCTAGTCTCGAACTCCTGACCTCATGATCCGCCCGCCTCGGCCTCCCAAAGTGCTGAGATTACAGGCATGAGCCACCTTGCCCAGCAACCTAATTTCTTAATAGTCCCCAGTGACTCTTCCACTTCAGTAGTTTTTGTTTGTTTGTTTTAGTAATTGTAGATTTTACAGGAGTTTGCAAAGAAATGTGCAAGGGAAGTTCTATGCACCCTTCTCCCAATCCTTCTCCCAATCTTAATGTTTCACACAATTATGCTATAATATCAAAACCAAGAAATTGATGTTGGTAGAATCCATAGAACTTAAGAGTTCACCAGATATACATGCTTTCAATATTTCTGTGTGTGTGTGTGTGTGTGTGTGTGTGTGTGTGTGTGTAGCTCTATGCAATTTTATCACATGTAGCCTTGCATAACTACCACCACAACCAAGATCTGGAACCATTCCATTATCACAAGACTTTTCTGTTTCCCCATTCTGGCCACACCACCCCTTCCCCATCCCTGGCCCCTGGTAGCCATTTATCTGTTATCCATCTCTGCAAGCATGTTATTTCAACAAACATCATATAAATGGAATTGCACACTCTGCATCCTTTTTATTTTCTTTTTCTTCTTTGAGATAGAGTCTTGTTCTGTCGCCCAGGCTGGAGGGCAGTGGCATGAGCATGGCTCACTGCAACCTCCACCTCCCAGGCTCAAGCATCCTCCTACCTCACCTTCCCAGGATGCTGGGACCACAGCTGCACACCACCACGCCTGGCTATATGCTTCTTTTGAGATAGTTTTATTCACTCACATAATTTCCTTGAAGTTTATCCACCAGCATTTTAAAAAAATTAATTGTATATTGTCTTGAGTGAGATCTGTACATTTTCACTTATTTTTGTTCATGCCTGTTCCACTGCCTATAATGCCCTCTAGCAACCCTCTCTGCCAGTCTGTATTCATTTCCTTCACTGTGTCTCACTGCTGTGTGCCTAAACCCATCTGACTTATTTCTCTTCCCTTATCAATTATGTATATTTCTCATACCACATCATTTTCCACTTGCAGATAGAAGACAGGAACCCTGCCCATCTTATCTTTGTATTCCCAGCATCTAGTACAGTGCCTGAAATGTGAGAGGTATCCAGTAAATAATTTTTTGGATGAATGAATGATTGAAGTTGCTCAACTGGGTTCTTATACTGTGTCTTGGGTATGTGTTGTCTTCCCAACTAGACTCTAAGCTAGATTGTGAACTTGAAAGCAGCAACTCCATTCCATTTACTAGTATAGGAGAGGTCCCAGTTAGGGTTGCCGTAGATGTTTGTACGTGGCTTCAGTGAGCGTGTGTCTTTGTGTACGTGGGGGTGAAGTGAGGGCGTGTTTGTGGGCTGGTTTCCCAGCTGCCCAGCCTGAGTTTCCACAGTCAGCAGGACGGACCTGGAGATGTCGGGACTGAAGACCCTGGAGCATGTGGCAGTGACAGTCTCCATCACTCACCCACGGCGAGGCAGCTTGGAACTGAAGCTGTTCTGCCCCAGCGGCATGATGTCCCTCATTGGCACCCCCCGCAGCATGGACTCGTACGTACACCCGCCCAAGACCTGAGCTCTCTAGAGCTTCAGCCAGGGCCTTTGCAAGGAAAAGAAATGGGAGAAGTGGATCCTGACCCTGTCCTAAACTACTGTGGCACAGGCTATCTCCGGCAGCTAGAAGCCTTTCGTCACATGCCTTCTTCAAATACGAGGCCCTGCATTTCACATACATGTTCTCTAATCCTTATAAGAACCCCATAGATTAGACTTTGTAACTTCCTTTTACAAATGAGGAAACTGGCTGGGCATGGTGGCTCACACCTATAATCCCAGTACTTTAGGAGGCCAAGGCAGGAGAATCACTTGAAGCCAGGAGTTCAAGACCAGCATGAGCAACAAAGTGAGACCCTGTCTCTATAAAAAAAAAAAAAAACGTAAAGATTAGCCGAGTATGGTGGTACATGCCTGTAGTCCCAGCTACTCAGGAGACTGAGGTGGAAGGATCACTTGAGCCTAGGAAGTCAAGGCTGCAGTGAGTTGTGATCATGCCACTGCACTCCAGCTTGGGTAACAGAGCGAGACTCTGTCTCCAAAAAAAAAAACATGAGGAAACAAGTCATGGAGCTAGTAAGTGCCCAAGAGAATCAAAATAAATCTAGATCCATGGGACTCCAAGCCTGTGCGCTCCATGTTTGCTTTTTCCACCACACCATGTTGACACAAGTTCCTCCTTCCATGAGACCCCAGGGGCAAGGGGCACCTGAGAACCCCTCGCAGCACCCTCCCTAGTTGTTTCCATGGCTACTACAGTAAGAAAGTGTTGCTGGGGGAAGGTCAGCTCCCTGACCCACACCTTCCACCTGTTTCTGCTGTCTTCTTTCCCCAGGGATCCTAATGGCTTCAATGACTGGACATTCTCCACTGTGCGATGCTGGGGGGAGAGAGCCCGGGGGGCCTACAGGCTTGTTGTCAGGGATGTCGGTGAGCCTCCTGCCCTTGTGCCACACCCTGCCTTTCCTGCTTGTTATCTGGTCCCTCTGCATCACAGAGTCCCCACAGAAAGTTTCCCCTGTGCCATATATAGCATTGCCATTGGACCAAGAGGGTTGATGCCAAGAAGTGTGCCCCATCCATAAAATGGGCATTGCTATCTGAAACTGTTTGTTTATACTCCCTCTCGTATTCCTTGGAGGAGTGACCGATCCATTTTTCCTCAGGATAGCAACAAAAATTCCTTGTTGAAACTACATTTCAAGTCCTTTCACATATAACCATCCTTCGGCCAGCCCTGGTAGGCAGGTAAGGGCAGGACTCATTTTCACCACTTTTTTTTAAAACTGGCCCAGAGGCTTGAGGTGATTTGTGGAAAGTCATCATATCAATGAAGGCCACAATATCCATGAATTTTGAACATCTTTAGTATCAGCATATAGACTAGAAATTGAACTCAACCCTCCCAACTTCCAGTCAAGTTCGGTATTCACTAGACCAGTGGTTTTCAAAGCATTCTTTAATTTGGTAGAAAGACTTTTTTTCCCAAGAACCCCCAAAATATGGGAGAGAAAAGCAAGATTCTGCTTTGGAATACAGCCTTTCAACCCTTTCCATCCCTAAGGGCACCCAGTGAGGCCCTTCTGCAGAACACGGGGTCAGTGGGACACAGTGAGGCAGCTCCTAGAGCAGACCATATGGCCTGAGCCCCTTTGGGTGGCAGGGCGGGCAGGGCCTCTGCTGTTTGGCATGGCTGACAGAGGGGCGTGGCTCACGAGCTGCCCCTTGCTGCCCTAGGGGATGAGTCATTCCAGGTCGGCATCCTCCGGCAATGGCAGCTGACCCTATATGGCTCTGTGTGGAGTCCAGTAGACATCAGGGACAGACAAAGGTGGGTATAGCCGCATGTGTTAGAGGGAAGGCCACTCACAGGGGAAGGGCCGCCTAGGGAGCCCATCTCCCTCCGAACCCCAGCTGTGCATCCCAGCTCCAGCCTCAAGCCGGTAGATGGAGCCACGGGCTGGGAACTCAGTCTGGGCCCCACCTTTTTGCTATGGGGCTTCCCTGTTTTCAGCTGTAAGGTGGGAAGATGGGTGAGGGCAAATGGTATAGGAACCACAGTCAGTGGGGCCTCCTCACTTCTTTTCTTCTCCACAGGCTGTTAGAAAGTGCCATGAGTGGAAAATACCTGCACGATGACTTTGTCCTGCCCTGCCCACCTGGGCTGAAAATTCCTGAGGAAGATGGTTACACCATCACCCCCAACACCCTCAAGGTACTAGGGCCAAGACTCAAGCTGCAGGTAGACAGGACTGTCCTTTGTGGGGATGGAGTTCTTAGTGTGCTTCTCAGGGTGGCCTGGGGGTGAAGGACAGGGAAGACCTGGGTTCCAGCAGTGGTTTCATAGCATTGTTCCTACCCTGCTAGCCTAACTCTTACAGGATAGGCCTTGTCAGGGGAGGGGGTGGAAAGGACAGTCCCTAGAAGGAAAAACTTTCTGAGCTCATTGTCCTGGGCTGAGAAAGGCTGTAGGCCTCGGGAAACAGTGCCTCATATAGGTACTTGCCTCGGCCCCAGACCCTGGTGCTGGTAGGCTGTTTTACCGTCTTCTGGACCGTTTACTACATGCTGGAAGTATATTTGAGCCAGAGGAATGTGGCTTCCAACCGAGCTTGTAGGAGTGGACCCTGCCACTGGCCCCATCGAAGCCGGAAAGCCAAAGAGGAAGGGACAGAGCTAGAATCAGTGCCACTTTGCAGCAGCAAGGATCCAGACGAAGTAGAAACAGAGAGCAGGGACCCTCCCACCACTTCTGACCTCCTTGCCCCAGACCTGCTGGAGCAAGGGGACTGGAGCCTGTCCCAGAACAAGAGCGCCTTGGACTGCCCTCATCAGCACCTAGACCTACTGCACGGGAAGGAGGAGCAGATCTGCTGACCTCAGGGCCTGACAGTGTGGGACAGGCTCTTCTTTCCCAAAATTAGGGAGCTCCTGGGAGACCTGATACTTACATCTGGAATCTGAGGCCTAAACAGCATCCTGTGACTCCACTCAGAGGGTGAGGGCCTTCTTAAGATACAAATGGCAGAGGATTGGTGCCAGAGAAGTCTGGTGAGAGCCACAGGGTCTTCCTGCAGCCAAACAGGAGCTTTTGGGGAGGTCTTGGACTGGGGATTGGCGCCCCCTTTGGGTAGGCCTCCATCTTCATCTCTCTTGGGCAAGCCAGTTGTCTAGGTCCCCCATGCATGGGGGTCCCCCACCCACACGAGTTGAGAAGGTGCCTGCCATAGCCAGGAGCGCATCTCCATGGAAACATGACTGGGGTCACTTGGGAAGAAGACTTTGGGGTAGAGGCTGGGAAGAGCCCCTGGACATGCCTGTCCTGAAAGTGGCCACCTCCATTATCCATTCCCAAGATGCCTGATCAGAAGCCAACCTTGAATGAACCCCTGGCTCTTTCACCACCACCCCCCCCCCGCCAACAATTGGTCCGATACTGCTGACACAGCGGGGATACACATGGCTCCCCTAGGCCTGAGCTGCTTCACTAGGGAATCCCGTGGCAGGACTGCAGAGCAGGTGGCAGACGTGCGTGTCGGAGGAGACAGCCTTGGGAGCCACTGCCACTCCGGTTCTGCCACCACCCTGTCTTCCTCTGCAAGTGCTCAGGGAAATGGCCTTCCCGCCAGAGGCCACCTATCTGCCTGACAGGCTGTGACTCTTCTCTCAATCTTGGCCTTCTCCCCTCTTCTGAGCTAGTTGGTTGATTTGATTTTTTTTTAATGCTTAAGATTTGTTTTTCTCTTTTCACAGCAACATTTTCTTGAATTTTTTTCTCTGCACAGCTTTTCCAAAATAAAAACCTTCCAAACAATTCTGCCACTCACGAGCTCTCCTTTCCTCTGTCTCCCCAAAGCCGCTGCAAGCTGCTGAGTGGCTCCTCTCCCTTCGGTCCCCAAGATTCACTCTCCTGTTCCACAGCCTGTTTGCTCTGAAAGAATATGACCCTCTTGGAATCTTGGCGCATGGAGGGTCCTTCAGAGGACGGTGCAGCCAGGAGCACGCATAAGCCCGAGATGCCTGCCATCCTCTGCTCAGATCTGGAACCATAACACAAGTGACCAGGGCAAATCAAACTCTGCTAGCCAGGCCTGAGAAAAGATTGATGTATTTTTTTTTTCCTTTTTGAGTTCCAACCCCAAAAATTTTCCAGGAAAAGATGGGGGAGGCTGGGCTGGTTCTTCTTCAACGGGCTTTTGCTGCCAAGAACAGTGGACTTGACCCACATCCAGGCTACCGCCAGACCGCTTCTCCCCTGTTTTGCTCAGGGGCGAGACAGTAGGGGTGGTGGGGGCAGCTGGGAGGGAGGGGCCAGGGCAGTGATGCTTTCAGACAAGAAGTTGAGCTGGGGGAAGGGGAAGGAGCTGCCCGTGTGCAGTTACCATTGCTCAGTGATGGAGCCTCAAAGCTTGGCCAGGGCTGAAGGTACCACACGGGTGTGGGTGAGGCAGGCTAAGCGGGATGGCTGCAGCCAAGGAGCTGGGGGAGGGCAGGGCTCAGGGCTGGCCCTCTCCCCTCTAACTGATGATCTGCCGAGGTCGTCCGTAGCCTGTCATGCCAGCCTGGGAGGCCCCTCTGTTGCTGCCCATCTGAAGGCCAATGACATGCTTTCCCTCCTGCAGCTGGCTCTCTGTGAATTCTCTCTTATGCTCCTGCGCTTTCCTAGAAGAGGAGGAACCAGGATAAAGACTTGCTAGAACTGTGTGTTTTCACCCATTTTCTGATCCCTCTGTTACGTCCTAGCCCAATCTCATTGCCTTCCTGTTTCACTTGTTTTCCCTAATCTAGCTTGCCTCATAGGCTAGGGAGACTGAGCACAGGAGGGTGGAAAGGAAGGGGTCAAGGAGTATTAAGGACCCATTATTCCCCAACTGCAGACCCTCACTTCATCCCTTCCTGGCTCTCTGCTTCCCCTAATCCTTTCCAAAAACCCGTTAGCACGAGCCGCCTCCCACCCCATGCAGAGAAAGACCCAAGCTCTCTGGGGGCCACATACTTCATAAACCAGTTGGGATCTCCACGGTAGTGCCCATCATTCTTGGTCACGGCCAAGCTGCCCAAAGCCATCAGGGTCCTCTGCACTGCTGCCATGTCTTTGCCTGTGAGAAGAAAGGGGAGAGGAGACAAACATCAGGAATGTGTAAACAAGGTTCCAAGCCAGGGCCGGCTTCCGTCTCTCACAGAAAAATGGCCAAACCAGGGGCAAGAGTTGTCCCCAAATCAAGGGAGGCCACTCAGTGGCCCTGTGAGCGTGGCATGTTATTTTCGGCACATCCCATCCCTGCTGTGCACCGGCGGGCACACCCTTAGTTGTGGCATATTCTGGTCGTTCCCTCTCCTGCCCAGCACCCTGTCCTCCTGCCCTCCTACCCCAGCCCCTTCCTCCTCTCACCTTCAAACAGGTCAACAGTCTGGAACATGTCAGTCTTGGTGACCCCATAGTCCTCAGCTGCCTTCAGGAACTGGGCCACCTGCTCCATCTGCTTGAAGACCATGGAGGGTGGGTTCTCAGGCACCTTCACTGGCTTGGAGCCATCAGGGTACAGGCTATTCACCAGCTTGCTCAGAATCTGCCAGGCATAGGGCATAGGATGCAGCTTAGCACTCAGCCCAGGGGTTGGCCCGGGACTCACAGGGTGGTACACCCCAGCTCCCCATCCCAGGGTGCCACTCACCACACCGTTCTTCAGCCAGACCTGGAAGCCCAGGCGCCCACGGTCTGGGCGGCCCACATCAGGGCCGCACTGCACTATAATCCACTCCACCAGCCGCTCCTCCAGCTCCTCGTCATATTTCTTCTCGATTTTGGACTGCACTTC
The DNA here is from genome assembly GCA_004027715.1 of Plecturocebus donacophilus. Classification (NCBI taxonomy): domain Eukaryota; kingdom Metazoa; phylum Chordata; class Mammalia; order Primates; family Pitheciidae; genus Plecturocebus; species Plecturocebus donacophilus. The sequence continues at coordinate 15,392 of PVKP010009264.1, read as the reverse complement.
ACGGCTCATGCCATAGGAAGGACCCTTGTTGGCCATGTCTGGGGAGAGCTAAAGCAGGCCAGGGTGGAGGAGAGAAGGCAGACAGGCAGAGGATCAGGGAGCAGCTCTGCTATCACCCGTGCCAGGCAGCCTTCTAGTTCTGTGCAGGGTACCCAGCCATCCTAGACACTTGCCACAGCACTGCCCATCCAGGCCAAGCTCAGCCCCTAGTCCAGACACCTCTCTGAACTTGAACACCAGGAAACAGGATACCAGATCTTTGGAGGTCTAGAGCAGGTGTCAGTAAACTGTTTTTGTAAAGGACAAGACAGAACATATCATAGGCTTTGTAGGCCGTATGGTCTCTGCTGTTGCAGTGTGAAAGCAGCCATAAACAATATGTAACAAATGAACGTGGCTTTGTTCCAATAAAACTTTATTTACAAAAGCAGATAGCAGGCTAGATTTGGCCTATGAACTGTAGTTTGACAACCCTTGGTCTAGAACATTCTTGGCCAAGACCAGTCACAGAGCCACTGGAGAGATCTTCCAGAAGCCACCCTGCCCCCACAGAATACAGCCAGCCAGCGCGTTTGTCCAGCTTCGGGTGTGGGGGTTTACCGCCTCTGCCTCAAGGAACCGTCACTCCCCACTCTCACCCGGAAGCTGGCCCTGGCCTGGAAGTTGGAACTCCAGAACTCCAGCTCTTTGTCAGTTCAGCTCAGCTGAAGAGAATAAAACTTTTCACTCCAGGCAAGGGCTAGGAAGCCACCAAAGCCCAAGAGCTCTTGGCAAAGAAGCTGCATATCCTCAGAGGAACCAGATGAGACACCTGGTCTACCCATCTACTTCCCCCTCATGCCCTTAGGCTCTCGCAACTGGAGGAGCCTGAGCAACCAAGAAGTCAGTCTCCCAGGGACATTCCAGAGCCAAGAGTCTGCCTGCCAGGGAATGAGAAGCCCAGCCCCATCCAGTGACTACCACCCCGAGGGCCTGGGCCTGGCACTGCTCAGGAGTCCCGCTCACAGGGGTGGCAGCAGGAGCAGGCCAGGCAGGTAGGTCCCTGGGCGGATGGGGTGGCTGGGAACAGGAACCTGACCTGGCCACTGATGTCGCCCTAGAGTGCCTTCTCTCCAGTGTTTGTCTGAAGAGACTTCCAAAGGAAGTAGCAAAGGAAGCTGAAGCAACCCTTGGCCTCAGAGAAGTCAGAGGTTAGGAGGGACGCACTGGTCTGAGGACGGAGGCTGGAGCACGCGCCCCTGGCTCCCTCTCTGGTGAGACCCCTCCCCACCGGCATCCCACCCCGTGGGAAGCAGAGCGAACACCATCACACCCCACCGGTCCCAGGCCAGGTGCCCAGCCTGATGCCCTGCCCTTCCTTTGCCAGGGCTGATGGCCTTTCTGCGCTCGAGTCCCTGTCTGGGAAGTGGGGGTTATGTTCTCAACCTCAGAGGGCTGTGAAAATGGGACGGTGTCTGAACTCCCCCACATACTGCCTGGCCCTTAGCAGAGCTCCTTGAAATGTCAGTTCTTTGCTGCCCAGAGCCAGGCTCCTGGTAATGACCAGGGAGCGAGCCTGCCCTTAACCAAGGGGTGAAAAACTGACCTCGAAATGTCAGTTCTTTGCTGCCTGCTCCAGCCTCCACCCCTTCTCTCAATCATTCCCTGAGTGCACAACAACGTTCACATGGACTCATCGAAATCCCCGCAGTTGGGCCTCTCTCTCCTCCCTTCGTCTGTTTCCTTATGTCTAAAGTGGGGGCAGGACCACCTCTGAGAACTCAGTTCTCTGGGGATGAGGTGGGCTCCTGGCCCAGCCACCCCTCTCCCTCCCAGTGATGCCAGAGACCCCAAAGGCAGAGTGCTCTGTTCTGCTGTTCAGCTACAAACAGCCAATCCCTCCCTTCACCCTGTGTGTCCCACCCCCACTCCCCAACCACCCAAGGACTCCTGCACAAAGAACTGTGGTCCAAACCCCCAAGTCAGTTGGGACCAGGTGATTTTGGTAGCCCTGCATCCTGGCCTCCATCCTCCCCAGCCTCTGTCTCAGCCTTCGCATCACCATCCCAGACAGGCACCCACCTTCTGTCCCAGGTCCTGCTTCTACCCCCACTCCACCTGCCCTCATGCCTGCCTTCCCTGCCTGCACCCTTGCTGGGCTCCTGAGGAACAGTATAGAAGGAGAATGTGTCCCCTACCCCCAGCTTCCAGTCTCAGGAGGGTCAGAACAGACAGTACAGGTCAAAGTGGTAAGGCTGAGGGTGACAGGTACATAATGCTGCAGCCCCCAGATCTAGAAACAAGATTTGGATTTCAATCAGAGGGAGGATGAAGCACACACCATCCCTACTCCCACCCAGTACTACCATCCTTCCCCTTCTTCCTCCTAGGTCAGAGTCTAAAAGTGGAGAATTCCTAGAAATCCCTTAGAGTCCTCTGCTGAAGCCTCCCTGGTCCTGCCTTCGAGCTACTAGGGAGGGAGAGAGGAGGATGACTCTGGGGCGGCCCACCCAGGGGCGTCTCAAGACACTACCAGGACAGTATGGATGGGCTTGGATCCTCCTGCCCTGTGGTTCCTGCCAGGGCCGCTCCCCTGAGCTGCCCAGTGGGTGAAGGTGGGCAGTGGAGAAAGAACAAATTCCAGGGGCAAACAGGCAGGTGGCACCCCCTACCAGCAGAAGCCTGGAAACACGAGCGGAACCAGGGGTCCCTGCAGGGCTGCTGTACCCCTTCCCACTTCCCAAATAGAAGTGAGCACATCTGAACCTCTGAGAGGAAAGGAGGTCTCTCTCTACTCCATGAACAAACAGGAGTGGCCTGACTACATCAACACATGCCATCCTCACTGCTACCTTTGGGATAGTAAACTCGAAGGGGAACTACCCTTTGGGAAAAACCAAGGGTCCCAGGCCTGCCCCGCCCATCACTCCAAAGCTCGTCCTTGGCAGTACCGGCCCCCACCCCTCTGCTACAGTGGAGGGGACTCCCACTCTCAGACAGTGGAAGGGGCTGTGGTCGGCAGGACAGGCCGCCCCAAACTGTGGGATACAAGAGTTCTGTGGCCCTTCACGTTGTCGCAGGGCTATCCCTGCTGCTGAGGCCCTAGGGACCCACCAGTGACACACCGCGCTCCAACACAGGTGCATTTGCACACTCCTCACCTCTTTGGAGGTCCTCCTAGAGGGGCGACAGACAGCAGAGTCCTGGCCTAACCACCCGGCGCCTGCAGCCTTGTGCACACCCTGTGGATGCAGCTGGCTGAGATGGGGAGCCTCCCTCTGACCCCGGTGGTTGCCACCATCAACTCCTCTGCACCAGCCAAGTCATCTCGGGCAGTTCAATGAGCCCGAGGCTGCCCGGTCTGAGAGAGATCCGGGACGCTAGCGATCCAGCCCACCCCGCCTGGAGCTTGGGCCTCCATGCCGAGTGAGCGGGTGAGTTTCCCCAGCCAGGGAGCTGGCGCCTGCGACCTCAGGAAAGGCTGCCTGAAATGCACCCACTGCTCCGGTCCAGCTCCAGCCCGACTTCCCTCCAAACCCCAGCCAATGCACTCACAGGGCTTCCTCGGGGCTCGCAGGAAGGAATGAAGACCTGTGCCTGGGCTTGGACAGACAGGACGGGGCGCTGGCTGGGTGAGGGGTTTAAAGGGCTGCCGTCGTGGTGATGTCAGCCTCCGCCGCTGGCTCGCCCCTTGGCCCCCTCCCTGCTAGAGGAAGCCAGCTCCGCTCCCCACCCCCGGCTCCCCCAGTGACTCCACACAGACTCCATATTTGGGGAAAGACACCAAGTTGGAGCAGTCTGCCGGGGCTGCCGAGACATTCTCTGCGTGCTTTGGAGATGGAGCGGGCCGGGGGCGGGGCGCGCTGCAGGCGGGGAGCCGGCCCGGGAAAAGCCTTTTATGGACAGGACCCTGCCCGGACTTAGGGCTGCTCCTACTTCACTGTTTCCCAGCCCCGAGTTTGAGAGGAGGGGGAGTTCAACAGAGTCTGGCTAGAGAACGGGGCAAGGAGCTAGGGAGCCGGGGATCCCAGGGGTGTGTGAGGACAAACCAAGCACCTTCTCCTCCTGGGGCTTTTAGCTGTGATAGGACATGGGATCCAACCTTTCCTAAAGACCTACTCCACACCAGGCATTTGCAGTGCTCTCATTGAATACTCACAGCTACACTGTGAGGGTGTAATTACATCCCCATTTTACAGATGAAGAAACTGAGGCTCCGAGTGCATCTTCCTCAAGGCCATATGGCGAATGGTGAGTGGCAGGTCCTGTGTACCTCTGCCGACCCCCGTGTGTGCTGGAGAGGTGGTCAGACCCACCCTTTCAATTGTACCAGCCTGCTCAGGTTGAGGAGAGCTTTGAGTTCAGGTAGGTCTTGAGTTACATGCTTTAGTTGGGGGCTGAGATTTGAGGGTTTGGCAGAAGTGGAGGCCAACCCCAGCCCCCATCCAGTGGGCAGTGTCAATAAGAGGGTCTCTCAGGCCTGGCAGAGCCCAAGACGCTAACAAGGGTAGGAGGCTCAGGAGGCTGGTTATCATCCCTTCCTCCCTTTAGGAACAGTCTCTACCACCCTGGAAAACGGACCAGCCTCTGTCACCCTATCGAGATGACCCATTCACATCTTGCTTGTACCTGGCCTCAGGGATCTTGGGGAGAAATAGGGGGTTTAAAAAGGTGAGACTAGCTGGGCATGGTGGGGAGTGCCTCTAATCCCAGCTACTTAGGAGGCTGAGGCAGGAGAATCGCTTGAACCCGGGAGGCAGAGGTTGCAGTGAGCCGAGCGCCACTGCACTCCAGCCTCCAGCCTGGGCAACAGAGCAAGACTCATCTCCAAAAAAAAAAAAAAAAAATGGTGAGACTAACAGGGGTCCCTGGGCGGCCTGCTGTGGCACTCCCATGCAAGGGCACCTGGTAGCCTGGTAAAGAGGACCTAACACTCTCCGCTACACACACACTACCACGCCCCTCACCACCCCAAGCCAAGCAAGGCTGTAGGAGGCAGCCGCCAGGCCTGGCAGAGGAGGAGCCCGCCTCTGCAGTTCTGCCCACTGCGGCCGGCCGTGCTCCAAAGCCCGGGGGAGGCAGAGCCATAGCACCTCCCAGTGGCGCCTGCGGGGAAGAGTAGGAAGAGCTGGGCCCGGTGAGAAGAAAGCCCACTCCTTCATCCCTGACCCTGCAGACCTCTGGTTGTGTCCTGAATTCACCAGATTCCTTGGCTCCCATATCACGTCCTCCTTAGCCAACTGAAGCCTAAATTAACCTTTCAGGGAATTTCAAAGCTCCCTCTTCTTGGAGCCTGTTCACCTTCCCTCACCCTCCTGTCTAGGCCTGCATGCTCAGCCAATTATAAACGCCTCATCAGGGAGCACTGCCTGGGCTTGTGGCCTGCTGAGCTGGGGGGCGCTCAGGTCAGAGGTGAATCGAGCCTCGGTCTGGTGGGCGGGGCCAGGTGGGCAGAGACTGCTGTTGCTGGGCAGGTGAGGAGCGACATCTGTGGTGGGATGGCATGGGAAAGGCTTTTCCAGTAACTGGCCTCTGCCCAGCACAGTGCCCCTGGTAAATGTTTACTGAATGAATGCTGTGGCTGGAAGGACGGGAAAAACGGGAGAATCAATGATCTGCAATTTCCAGTGGGGCCAGGGCTTGAAGAAAAGGAAGTGGAGGGCCGCATCTCCCCTCATTCTCAACAGCTCCACCCAGAGAGGGAGTGCAAACAAGGGGCCCAAGAACTGAGTCTGGTTGTTTATTGAATTCAAACTCATTCATAGAAAACAGAAATGCAACCACAGCATGGAGACATAAACTGGAGTTCTGAGAAAAGATTCAGGCCCACCTCCTCGCCCAGCCCAAGCAGAGCTATAAAAACAAGTTTGGGAGAGTAAAACATGTTCCCATCCCAAGGCGGAGGCCCCACCTGAGCTCCCCCATCCTTGGCATCTGGAATGGACCAGGTGGGACGAAGGGGATCCAAGGACCAGGGTGGCCAGGGTGCCCAGAGCTGGGGCAACTCAATGTAAACTCCAAGATTTCATAGGTGTGTGTGCGTGACTAACACGGAACTTGGCTAACGACTGGATGGAAACTCAGAAGCCAGCCCTGGGTCCTAGAGCGAGGCTAGGACTGGGGACGCAGAGGAAAACAGCACATCCCTTCCCGAAGCCCCTTTCTAAGGTAGGCACTGGGGCGCCCACGGCTGTGGAGGAGGCAGGATAGGCTGAACTCTTTGTGTCATCCCTCCTTTGCCCCTGGACATTCTTGGGCAGTGTCAATGGCACTGAAAGGCCCCCAGCTGGGGCTTGGCAGGACTAAGGACCTGGAAAGAAGAAAGGGAAGGGGTGAGTTGCTTCTCCCTCCAGTCCTGGTGCTGGCATCAGTCTGGGGCTGATGGGACAGAGGTGACCTCTGAATTCAGCCTCTTAGATCAGAAGGCGGTTCTCAAATTGGGCCGACCGCATTACTAAAGAGCCAGCCTGAGCACAGGTCAGAGAAAAGAGGGTACTCACTGCCCGGGGCCCCTTGCAGGCCTTAGCACCAAAAATCTGGCACCAGCTGGCCAACACCCAAAATCTCATACCCCATCCATCCTGGCTTACTGGAATGGGCAGTGATGGCAGCCAGGGACAGCCCCAAAGAGAACTGGGGCCCTGATACAGGACAGAGACTCAGGCCCCAGACTAGGCCCTGGAACAGGAGTCTGGGAGGAAAAAGGGGCCTTAGGTCCCAGGCTGGAGCGTTGTGGGGAGGAGGATGGGCAAAACGCAAGGCATGAAATGGGCAGGGTGCCCCTTCCATCCTTCCTCTTGCAGAAGGACAAATGGAGAGCCAGAAGACGGGGGCCTGTGGAAGGCCCCAGCACTGAGAGGAAAGCAGCAACTTGGCCAATGCCTGGGGCTCCCGGGGAGCGGAGGGCAGCTGCAAGGCTCCATGCCACCCCACAACGGTCGCAGGCCAAGCCCGGGCAAGACCTGGCTATCCTGCTGCCATCCAGTGCTGGGCAGCAGTGCTGGGACTCATTCCCACAGCAAGACAGAGTGCCCGGTCTGTGCCACACAGGAGCTCAGGGCCCCTTGAGGTGAAGCGAAGGGCCCGGCTCCTGCTAGAAGACATAGATCTTGTCCCGCTGCACGGTGTCCAGGTCATCATCCAGTGTCAGCAACACCTGAGGGGGTGAGCGCCAGATCAGCCACAGAGAAGGAGGCAGCCGCTACCTCCACACCCCCACCCACC